>QANY01000053.1:41826-152536 GCA_003255025.1 Datisca glomerata | reverse complement strand
GAAGAAGAAGAAGAGGAAGAAGAAGAAGAGGAAGAAGAAGAAGAGGAAGAAGAAGAAGAAGAAGAAGAAGAAGAGGAAGAAGAAGAAGAAGAAGAAGAAGAAGAGGAAGAAGAAGAAGACGAGGAAGAAGAAGAAGACGAGGAAGAAGAAGAAGACGAGGAAGAAGAAGAAGACGAGGAAGAAGAGGAAGAAGAAGAAGAGGAAGAGGAAGAGGAAGAGGAAGAAGAAGAGGAATAAGAGGAAGAGGAAGAAGAGGAAGAGGAAGAAGAGGAAGAGGAAGAAGAGGAAGAGGAAGAAGAAGAGGAATAAGAGGAAGAGGAAGAAGAGGAAGAGGAAGAAGAAGAGGAGGAGGAAGAGGAGGAGGAAGAGGAAGAAGAATAAGAAGAAGAGGAAGATGAAGAAGAAAAAGAAAAAGAAAAAGGAGAAGGAGGAGGAGCTCACTGGTGACAATGAAATTTGGAGATTTCTGGCTGTCTTCGGAGGATTATGGTCGCTGGTCTTTCACGCAGGTGAGGGGTTTCAAAAATATTAGGGCGTTTTGTGTGAGTACTGTATAGTCCCCCTATTTGGAGTGAACTAACTAATACGGTGATGGTGGGACTATTCAGTCCCACTGTATTAATTAGTACGGAGTGAATTTTAAACCAAACATTACACAGTCCCGGTAGCCAAACAAGCCCTCAAAGCTCTCTCTCGAACTCATTCACTCTTAGCCTGCCTCTCTCCCTCTCGAGCTCGCCTCTACAAAACTCTTTGTTTCTCTCTTTCTAGGTCCTCTCTCTCTCTCCCTTGTTACTCTTACTCCCCTCTCAGCCTCTCTTTCTCTGTTGTTGCTCGTCTCTAATCCATTCTCTCTTTCGAATCTCAGCCTCTAATGACGGTTCTCGCACTCTTGCAGTGAGTTTGTAGTTTTTGTCTCAAATTTATTTAGTGTTATTTATTGTGATTTAGTTTTATTGAGATCTAGGGTCTAGATTTGAGTTACGGTTTAGATTTTCCTCATTTATTTAGAGTTTAGATTGTAGACATTTGATACATCATTTGTATTTTTCATTCAGCAAATTTCATTCTTCAGTGTTTATGATGATCATGGAGGTAAAAACTGGCAGGTTCCTAGTCTTTCCAATTTGCAGATAGAGGATTTCTTCGCTCTCTCACATCACTACTTATTATATACAAATGATTCAACATTGCCTTGTTAAGAGGGTTTTTTTGCTAAACTCGACCCCTAGAGAAAGCAATTTCCAGAATTAGACTCATTGCCTAATTTTTTCTTACTCTGACCCCTGACCCACACTCCACAAAAAAATGTGAAGTTACAATATTGTCCTTCATGCCTTGGCCCACACCCCACACTTTCTCGTGCCCTATTCTCTCTTCTCCTCAACCTCTGAATTTCCTCCATGGAAATAGATGTGGGTTATTTGCTAAAGCCACACTCCTCAGCCTCTCATTCTCTGTGTTTTAGATCTGATTTCCAGTGACCATTCGATTATAGATGGTGAGTTTCTTCCCGAAGAAGAATCTGTGGGTTTCTGCCATGGGTCTCCGTAAAAATACCCAAAGAAGACGATGAACGTGAGTTTCTACCATAGGTCTCTGTAAAAATACCCAGCTATCTCAGATATGATTTTTATGTATTTTGATATTGTTCTGAGTTTTATTTTAGGTGGAACGATTTTAGTTTTCAATACCCAACTGTTTCAGACTAGTTTTTGTATAGTTCGATATTGTTTTGAGTTTGGTTCTGGGTTTGATTTTAGTTTTCACTGACCAGATCTTGTTTTTTACAGTTTCAGATGTGCTTGCTGTATAGTTTCATATATGATTTTTGTATAGTTTCAGAGCTGGTTTTTGTATAGTTCAATTTGTGTGAAAATATATTTTCAAAAGGTTTTTTGGTTCTGGGTTTGATTTTAGTTGTCACTGACTACACAATGACCGTGTACCCATCATGTAGTCTACAGGATGAGTACACAATGCTCGTGTACCCATCCTATAGCTTACAAGATAGGTATGTGATGAGTACATGAGCATCGTGTAGTCTACATGATGCTCGTGGAGCCATAGTGTAGTCTACACGATGGGTACACAAGCATCATGTACTCATTGTGTAGTTTACAGGATGGTTACACGATACTCGTGTAGCCATAATTTAGTCTACACGATGAGTATATGTACTCATGGTGTAGTCTACAGGATGGCTACACGATGCTCGTGTACCCATCATGTAGTCTACAGGATGGCTACACGATGCTCATGTACCCATCCTATAGTCTACAGGATGGGTACAAGATGCTCGTGTACCCATCATGTAATCTATAAGATGGGTACGCGATGAATACAAGAGCATCATGTACTCATCTTGTAGTCTACATAAGGACTACACGATGCTCGTGTAACCATAGTGTAGTTTACACGATGGGTACACAGACGTCGTGTAGTCTACACGATGGGTACACTACCATCGTGTAGACTACACGATGGGTACACTGTTATCGTGTAGACTATACGATGATCGGGTACATTGACATCGTGTAGACTACATGATGATCGGGTACACAGACATCGTGTAACCATCGTGTAGACTAAACGATGGGTACCAGGTATCTTTTGTCAAGAATACTTTTGAAATTGAAGAATAAAATATAGTCACAAGTATTTGAAAAATTCATTAAAAATTTTGAATGTTTCCGGTCCGATAAACTTTCGGAGGGCGTTACTTTTGACTGTTTAAGCACTTTTAGAGCCTGAAAGTTATTTTGTTCATAAATTTGGGTACACAGACTACACGATGGGTACGCGGGTGTCGTGTAGCCATCCGTTGACAAAAATTTAAAAACTACAAAAACTAACAATACTCATTAAAATAACAAAACGCATTCTCTCTCTACGGGTTTCTCTCTTTCAAATCTAGGTAAAAGTTAAAATTAACAAAACTTATCAAATTTTGACCAAAATTCCACTAATTTTTTGCCAAAAATCCAATAACAAAAGCATAATTTTAGCTCTCAACCTTAGTTATAAAATCATAAAGCACATGAAACATGAAGAAATAAAAAATGAAGATGAGATTATGAGAAAATGAATTTCTGAAAAATGAGAAAAGAGATGAATATGGAAGATGAAAAGAAAGAGTGTGGTCAGTGTGTAAGAAAGGTAATAGGAAAAAAAGAGAAGAAAGTAAAGAAAATGTGAGCCAGAATTCAAGATAAGCAAAAAATTGGACAACGGTCGAATTGTACAAATTGCTTTACATAGGAGTCTAGTTTAGCGAAATCCCCTTGTTAAGAATGCAGCACAACTGTAAAGTCCTTTCATCAATTAGTTGGTTCTCATCATCGTCGCCAATAAACATGTATTTTAAGAGACATACATCCATTAAAATTACATTTATTTGCTAAAACGTGTTGTCCCTTCAGTAAATGACCAATAGAGAAAGAAAAAGACAACAACAAATCTAGGCCACTGGACTGTATAAAATGAGAGAAGTATTAAATTAAGATCACACATTCACAAATAGAAACTTATGGGTAACAAAACAATGTATAAATTCATACTATCGTTGATGCTAGTCTCGAATATGGCATTTGATATTGTTGTCAAAGCCAATCTTAATCCTTCATCTTCTCCAATATCTTCCTCTAGTGGCCTTCAATTAGATGGGATTGTTGAACGTAGTCGAGACTGCTTTGGCGATTGCACATTACAGATTGCTGTTAAGCTGGGATATGAAGAAACACTCAAAATACACCAAGAATTTGATGATTGTGTGAATGATTGTCACGTACATAAAATATTGGAAGAGCATAATCGACAGCACAAGTCAGTACATAAAGAACCAAAACCATTGAGATCTAGAAAACGATACATCGAGTGTTTACATGAGTGCTACGAAAAAAATGATCATGTAGGTCGTAGTCGTGAAGAGTTTATGGACATTATTGATGAATGTATAAAAGGTTGCATAATTTCGGCAATGTATTGAAAATAACTTATAAGATCGTGCCTACTAATTTCATTTGAATTTGTGTTGAGTATATAGATATACCATAGTATGTGGTCAAACTAAATCTATGTTTTGTAATAATTTTTCGTCTTAGAAAAAAAAATTATTGTATTGTATATTCCTCGCCTCTAAACTATATTGTTCGGATAATTAAAACTCTAACATTTGAGTGAAAATAATGAACACACATTCATCTTCGGTATTTCTCTATTAGGTTGTAGCTAACACCTTGCATGAGACAAACTTCTCAATTTAAGTTGCAATAAAATCATAATTGGCTTAACTAAGCGTTAAATCGAAACTTACCTTCTCAGTCTTGTTTTGTTAGGCCAACATTAAAGTAAAAGGACAATTGAGTTTTTAATAATAGCTCTAAATTAATTGACTCTCTTATGTTATACAAGTTATATGCGCCAATTTATGTATTTTAACTGTTGATCATATTTTCAATATTCTAATACTTTTTTAACACATCAAAATTGATGAGTTGAAAAATCAATGTACTCATTCTACTCCTTAAAATATGAATGTTAAATATAAATACATATATTTATACTAGAACTTTTTAATTAATATTGATAATGAGAAAGTCACTCGATGTGTGAAACAACAATCCAACTAACTCTCTTAAACCATAAGAACTTAAACGTGTTAAAGATATCCAGATTTGATGATAAATATACTTCTTAAAGACTTAATTGTCAAAGATAGAAGTACTTGAGACTTTTAACTAAATTTTAAGAGACAAAATGAGATGCGACAATTTTTCAACGTGAAATGATTAAACTAATGACTAAAGTTCGTACATATACTGTATAGTATTTCTCTATTTCATATATCTCAATTCTCTTCATATATACTTAACCTTATACTTATAGAGCTCCTTTTTCCCTTCCCTATTCATTCAGTTTGATGAAGGGGCATACATTGCAGCAAATAAACATTATGTCGATTGTGTTTTTCTTTACATATATATATTTATAGGGCAAATAGAAAAGTTTAGAACATGTCCAATATTACTACTTAATTTAAGCGATTGCNAGAGAGAGAGAGATATATATATATATATATATATATATATATATATATATATATATATAACGATAACAATTTTAGGTAAATTATTCTTTCATTATCTTTACCAATAAAACATGCATTTTAAGAGAGATACCTATACTAACACTATATTTAAGTATTAAAAAGTGGTGTTCTTACCACCAAGAGTGACCCTAATGAGCAAAATAGAGCCAAAAAATAAATCAAACATTAAGAGCTTAAACTCTATAAAATAGAGAGACTTGTTTAATATGGTACAACTCATTAAATTGTTGAAGAAAAGATAACTAGAAAGTTATGGATATCAAAACTAAGTGCAAAATCATTGTACTGATGATAGTTTCAAATTTGATAATTGATCATCACATTGATGTCAAAGCCAGTACTCTTCATCCTTCATCATCTTCACTATCTCTTAATGGCCCTTCATTTGATGGCATAAATAAACGCATTCAAGATTGCTATGGTGAATGCATGTTGAATCTTACCTTTATGACAGACGGAGAAAGGAACAAAGCATTTGACGACTGTATGGAAGATTGTTACTTAAAGAAATTGCTTGAAGAGAATGAACGACATGCAAGGCCATTGTTGCATAAAGAACCAAAGCCGCTGAAATCTAAAAAAAGATTTTACGGATGCCTTGATGAATGTGTAGAGAAGCACGATCCTGAGCATCATACTCCACAACAGTTTCATGATATTATTGATGAATGTACAAAAGATTGCATAATGTCCGGAATATATTGAAAAAAAAAACTACTAATTAATTAAGATCTTATTTCTACTTTTGTTTGTGTCTGTGGGGAGAGTTCATGCTAGAGTAAGTCTTTCTTACTCTATGTTTTGTAATTCATGTCTTGTTGGAATAAAAGTTACAGTTTTTCCATTTCATAAAATAAACTTTAGCACGCAATTAACTTCTATATTTTAGCCACTAGTAGTCAGTGAGATCACTTCCTTCAAGAAATAGTTGAAAATGAGACCACATGATTCCTACTGAACTCATTAAACGGCGTAAGAATAAATCATTTACCCTTCTTCTTACTATCATTTTGTAGATTTAAATACAAATTTTTGTGTAAGTAGAGAAATTTCCAAACAAGTCTAAAGAATATACGTATTATGCCTAAAAAAATACTGAATTAACTATCATTTTTATGTAAATCATTTATTACTTAGAGTTAGAAGCAGTCCATTCACGTATGGTGTAGGAATTTAGGAGTGCCATAATTGAAAGAACTTAAATTCAAATATACTATTTTAAATCACTTTTATTTGACAAATATTGTTGTTTAAAGTAAATTTTAGTTTTTAAAAACTCTTCTACAAAAACATATATTTAATTATTTACTAAATTGCTTCAGAATATAAATACATATCTATTCAATTGTTTCATACATAATTAGATGAATATGATATACTTTTCAACTAAAATAGAATTATTTCAATGTGTAAAAGTATTATTTTTAGTCACACATACTCTCAAACACACCCGTAGTTAAATACTTCTTGAAATTTGCTTCCAAGTTTGAAGATACTAGTTAAAAAGCACATAATATTGCTTCAAACTCGTAAATAATTCCTTAATTATAACTAAAATAATGTTTCTTAATGTATAAAATGTTTTTAAATGTAGTGAAACTAACTAACAAATAGCAGAGTTTGACAGATTTCAAAGAAAAAAATATGCAGTAGAAATAAAAGAAAGATGAAAGAAAGTGAGATAGAAGACACAAGTGATTTATCATGGTTTAGTTCATAATGAGTGAACCTACATCCAGCAGCTGAAAAACTAATTAATTCACTATGAACGAATAATATTACAAAGGATTCAAAACACATCATAGACAGATTACAAAGAAAGGAGAAAATTAGCTTCACAAATTGGACATACACTAAAGCTCTTGGTTCTTTTTCTTCAAAACAAGTTTACCCAAGCACTTAATGCATTCATAAGAAGTATTCTCTCTACGTAGTCTTTTTTCTATTCTGTGTTTTTAGAATTACCTCTTTCCTGTCTAAGGACCTCTATTTTTCTTGGCCCTAACCGACTGCACAAAGAGCAATCATTGTTCAATGCTCTCTTGGCCAATACATGAGCTCCACCTAGCAGTGTTATAACTTATTTTGCCAAGTCAACAAAAGTTACATAACACTTGCCTGCTCATTGATGAGTCACTTATCACATTTTTCCACCTTGACTCTTTAATCAGTTACACATCTTCATGTCTGGACTGATTATCATGAGCTTCACCAATATACACTACAACAATTTTGGCCTTAGATGATGGTTAAAACCCGTCATTATAACCTATAACGATGGCTGACCGTCTGTCATCTATCGGATTATCATAATTAATCTTTTTCAATAAAAACCGTCATAATAGGGTGCCGCAAAAAGTAATTAGATGATGGAAATTCTCTCTTACCATAGGTGCCGTCAAAAGTAATTAGATGACAGAGAATCTCCATCATCATAGGTGCCGCCAAAAGTAATTAGATGGGGGAATCTCAGTTATCTAATGTCCAAATTATTTTAAAAAAATTGTCATGTAAAGGCAAAAAATGCATTTCCATGACAGCTTTTTTCATTAAACAACCTTCCCACAACAGAATTTTTTTACATATATTAAATTGCTTGCTCCATACATATTGATTATAAAATAAATCATTTGAAACTTGAGGAAAGTATCTACAATGTTAAGAACACTATAATATAGATGTTGATAAACTTAAAAAATTGATAGTAAAATACTTTGGAGTGAGATAGTAACAAACTAAGGGAATATAAACTCAATTTGCACAACATAATAGTAGTAAGCTAGGCTGCAAGCCCAAACACAATGACATTTGATGTACCAGTCATTAGAAGGTCTAATATTATAAAATATCAAAACACTCTCATATGTATGCAAATGATTGGAACTTACTAAAAGTAAAACTTATTAATGGGGGAGAACCATAAACGGCTCCAAATACCATGAAGAAAAAATTATGAGATTAGTCCAAACCTTAAGAGTTGCAAAAACATTCACATAATTAAAAGAATATAAGGCGGCAACAAAGTTACTAGTACAGGCAACACAAACCACCATTTTATGCATAGAATGATGCTTTTCCATAACAGTTTATCACAATAGCATACTATTCACCAAACCTACATATTGATAGGAAAATATAATTGTTGAACGATCTTAAATAATTTTTCTTGTCTATTTTCCTAAAGTCTATCCCATTAACTTCTGATTATTATTAAATAAAACTATTAAATTAAATAAGTTAATTATCTTGACAAGGATACAATTCAACTAACTGGAAGCATTAATAAACTCATCAGTAGTCATAGATAAATAGAGTATGAGTATACATACAGAGGGGATCGAAATAGTCTTTCTCTTCCTCCAAAGTGAAGTTGTCTTGACTCTTTTTTACCACCAAGACCCTCTCATGTTGGAAAGCATGTAAATTAAGATAAAATTGATGTTTGCATGGACAACATTTAAGTAATTAGAACTCTTTACTTAACCTTCTTGGAATCCACCCCAGCATAAGTTGTTGCCTATTGTAATCAACTACAATTTAGACAGTGGCATCCCCTATCCAAATTCAAAGACGTGCAATTAATTGCCATGTCAAAAGATAAAATAGTGATAAATTTTGAAGAAAGGCTGGTCATCAATTGACAAAAGAACATACAAAATACTCATAAGATTGGCTAGAATGCTCTGGCATTTAGAATTGACTCACATAAAATTAACATGAAAGATGAGAAAAATTTATGCATAAAATGAAGCTTCTAAATTTAAAGAAACAAGCAACGATAATTCAATTCAATCTACGTATCTCCATCTTACATTTTGTCATTGATTTCTTCAAGCATATTCATCAGTTTCTTAGCTAATTGCTACCTGTAGTATTCTAGAGTAACAGTTACTACAGTTACATGACCATGCCAAGACTCACCTTGCCCTTCAACTTTACCCATGACTACAAACATTTTAGAAACCACATAATCAAGCAGCAACATTTTGCCCAAAATATTGTCAATAGCATGTCGTCATTAAAACCCTATAATGACGTTAGTTACATGTCTTTTCATATGTATATTTTTCCAAAGCCTAATATTTCAATGAACGATCATATCGAATTCAAGACCAGCATGGTCAAATCTAATACTTACTAATATAGGGGAAGCATACAAATATTGTGAAATGGATAAAGTTGTATGCCCCAGTGAACTTCCCATGTGGCCAGGGGAAAATAAACAAAACTTTTATACAAATGGTAGATGGATATAAGTTGTAAAATACAAGAAAAGAAAATGATCTTTTAAACAAAGAATGAAATCACCTTGTAGTTTTGGCTGCACAAAGTTATTTCCTCGGTAGAAAATTATTGCATTATTAGGCTTTATGTCAATCACATGCCTTTACTAAACCGAGCAAGCTCGTCAGTATATTCATGAATCTACCCTAGCTTGCAAATAACTTTAATAGTTTCGTGCTTTTTCCAATGGAGGTGCATATTGAGAACAACTCCACCAAAAACATCTCGTCTCCTAACTAGTACAATTTTTTTCTTCTTACCAGTACGCTTCAAGTAATGTTTCTCTTCCTTTGTAAGAATTTCAGGATCATACATTTCAGCTGGGACTTTGGGAACATCAAATTTTCTCAACTTCTCAACTAACCACACTTCTTTCATCTTAGCCTGTATATAACAAATGAACAGATTAATATAAAAGGAAAAAATTCTATATGTCTGGGAGAAGCCAAATCACTAATAGTGTTACCTATGTATATTTTATTATCCATATTTAACTATCCTATAAGGTTTAGTATGGCAACTCCCCATAAAATAATAATATAGTAACTCAACTACTATGAATCACATCATTCATGAATCATAAATAGGTTTCAGCAACATAACATCTCCTATATTTGAAATCAGACATATAATGAACAAAGTCTGTAAATGGCATCAGTACATAATGATGTCTATACTTGATTTTTACACAAAAAAATCTTTATCTCATCATACATAATTAACAAAAACATGAATAACAGCTAAATATAATCAAAGCCAGTGGGAAACAGATTCTCCTATGATTTAATAAGTAATAGAAGTTAGTAAATTTATCAGTTATAAGAATCCACCTGATAGAAATTAACAACATTACCATAAAAACTTTCTTCAACTAAACCAAGAAAGTTCTTAAAAAGTAGGAAGAATTCTCATTTATTGAATCATTTATTCTATTTTCATACATACAACAATATCCAGAAGTCAAACTCACCACCGTGTTGAAGGATTTACAGCTATCATTATACAACTCCCACATTAAGTAGCTCTCAGCAAGAAGGCCCATAGACAATTCCGTAGATATTAAACGAATCCATCATCATCTAGATAATTTCATACTAAAAAAATGGATGAACACTAGTCATATTGATCCAATACTAAAGATGTTCGCAAGTAAATTTTCCTAGACGGAGATATGTGAAAGTTGTATGAATTTGAAAGTATACAATAAGGCTTATAGAACTCTGAACAGAAACCCAGATTCAGAGACTCTAAATTCACAACAGCTGGTGCAGATCTCAACAGAAAAATCATGCCATCACATTCCTCCTCGTTAGATGAAATGAGTGGGTCGATTTCAAGATCTATTGCTAGAAAGAACCCTAACTCTAAATCTATACCCTAAATAAATCAGAAAACTCGAAACCCTTACTCAAAATATAAACCATAAATCTCATAAAAACCAAATCAGATTAAATAACACTAAATAAAGTGAAAAAAAAACAACAAACACACCATGAGATAGAGAGAATCGTCATCGGAGGTTGATATTTAAGAGAGAGAATGGATCAGAGACGAGTGAGTAGCAGAGAGAGAGGAGTATCGAGAGCGAGAGAGTAGTGCAGAGACGAGCTAGAGACAGTACAGTGTAGAGAAAAACTCGAGAGGGAGAGAAAGAGAGAGTAGGTTAAGAGTGAGAAAGAGCAGGCTAAGAGTAAGAGAGGAGTTTGTGAGAGCAATGAGTTCATTTTAAAAAGAGTACGATGAGGAGGGACTCTGAAAATCCGAGAGAGATATGAGAAATATTAGTAGTATATAGGTGGTGTCACAATGTGCGTGCAACGCGGAGTGGCGATTAAAAAATTTATTTTTTAAGGAAAAAGAAATTTGGAGTCGCCACCAATCATTTTAGGGTGTGATTAGTCACCCAATTTTAAGATGAAAAATTTTTTGTCTACGAAAACTAAAAGTTGGTTCGGGAGTCGTTTGTGTGTGGCGAATGTATTAGCACCCCACAACACCCATTATAAAATGGTTACCAAATTTAATCAAATGCTATCCAATTTTTATTTTAGGACAAAGGTTAAAGAGATTCATTTTTGAATATCGCATTTGATGCATTTTGTATCATAGAAATGAACAAAATAAATTACTTTTAATAGGTGGTTCAAAGACCATTAAAAATATTATTTTTTTTTTGTATTCTTATATCTTTTTAAATCAAAACATTATTAGAGTTATTTTCGATATCCCAAGAATAACTTCTCACCTCAGTAGTTCGAGAAATTTGGTATCCCAAAAATCTCAAAATCCATCGTCGGCCTTTTTTAGTGAAAATTAAATAATAGAAGTAACAAAATCTAAATCTAATTATTAAAATTATAATCCACGCATACATGAACATTAATTATAATAATAAGGGAATAATGCAAGAATCTCATTATAAGCATGACGATGCAAAAAATGATAAATAAACAAACATGTAAAGGAAATTAATGTTAATAATTACAACAAATGGAAGTAAAAAAATAGAGATAAGTTATAGGATGTCAAATTATAGAAAACATAAAATGTTGAGATTATAAAAATGCAAGAATAAAGTAAAAAACTATATTATGTAATAAATGAATGAAAAAAAATTAAAAAAAAAATTATAAACATATATACATATATATATATATAGCAAAAGCTGCGTTGCAGATCTTGCTACAACTGAGGAACACTTTCCTCTGTTGCGTTACGCAACAGAGGAAAAGTTCCTCTGTTGCATCATTTTTTGTTTTTTTTAATATTATATATTATAATATAATAGTAATAATAATAATAATATTATTATTATTATTAAATAAATAAGTAAATAAATTTAAAAAAATGATGAAAAATAAATAATATATTTCTTTAATATAAATATGTTTATTTTTTTTACTACTTAGTCCACTAATTGTCATTTTTCTTTCCTTCCCTCATTAGTCGTTGCTAATCAAATAGCAAAGGGGATGATCATGGATGATAATTAGTTCAAACAAGTGTCACAAAATGATGAACATAATATTAAAAAAAACTTTGTAGGAAAATTAAAAGTTTCACAACTTAGATATTTGCATAATCTTGTATAGAGGTTTTATTCTCTATTCTATTCATTGTTATGTGTGAGAAAATTATCCTAGGGAATCTTTGCATCAAATGTACACTTTCAACCCATTAAAAGGGTTGATTCACATTTGGTTAATTTTTCCACCCCTCAAAGATTTATCATCATCTTCATTAATTAAGTTGATGACAAAGACATCTCAATATCTAACTTGTAAAGAAATCATCAAAGCATGAAAAATGTTAAGATTTAAATGAGGAGAAATGATAGGGAATGAACAATCCACTTGTGTATAAAAAATACAAAAGATATCAACTACATTCATATGAAGAAGAGAGATGAACAAAATATATTATGAACAAATGTACCAAACAATTAAGCTACCTTGAGAAGAAAAGATGGAAGAAGATGAAGATAATAGAAGTGTAGAACCTTTTCCTCTCTCTAAAATCACCTCTCTTTCCAACCCCTCTCTTTCTCACTCTAAGAAATGACTTCCCCCATTTTTTTACTCCCCATAAGACCTCCCCTTAAGTGAAGACTTCATTCTTATTTATAGGCAAAATTAGGGTTTGCCTTTTTTTTACTTTTAGTCTTTTTTTCAATTTTTATTTTTTAGTCCTCTTTTTTCAATTTTTACTTTTTAGTCTTTGGACCACTTTTCTTATTTTAGTATTAGATTAGTTTTCAAATTATACATATAGTCTTGGATTATTAAAAGAGCCAAAATATAAAGCATGTATTTCATGTATTAGGTCGGATAAAATATGGTATCTACAGGTGGCATTTTTGTAATTAAGATGAATGGGTATATATAACTATGACAGTGATTATTATACTTGTCATAGTAGATTATAAATTAATGACAGCTAATTTTTTAGCTGTCATCTCATCCAAATTATTCCACCCTAATCTATTTTCCTTTGACAGATTTTAGAGACATGTCATTGTATTATATATGTGGTTATCATTATAAGCCAGGATTGTAGTACTGATATCAGTTAGTAACAAAATCAGTAACCTTAATTAAGTTCAAACATTTCAGAAACTTGATACCAGTTACAGGTTTAGTAAGCATATCAGCAGGATTATCACCTGTATGGATCTTTTCCACTTTGACTTTACCTCCATGTATCACTTCTTCGATAAAATGAAATTTAATGTCAATATGCTCTGTTCTCTCATGACATATCTGATTTTTGCTTTAAGTGTATTGTATTTTGATTGTCACAAAACACTTTAACTCGGTGTTCTTTTACCTCTAACTCTCCAACTAGACCTTGCAACCACAATGCTTTCTTTATGGCTTCTATCAGTACTGTATATTCTACTTCTGTAGCTTATAAGCCACAACAAGTTGTAAATTTACCTTCCAACTCACTGTGCACCCAAAGAGTTTGAAAATAAAATCAGTGAGAGAACTCATTTCATCTAGATCTCCAGCATAATCTAAATCAACAAAGCCAACTAGACCTTCTCATTATCTTGAAGTTTCTGGCAGGTAAGGTCATACAGGCTTGTACCTCTAAGATACCTGAAAACCCACTTTACTACTTGCTAGTGACCATTTCCAGGATTGGCCATGAACCTGCTGACTAATCTTGCTGCATATGCAAGATCTGGTCTTGTACACACCATGGAGTACATTAGACTACCAATTGCACTTGAGTAGGGAACTTTGCACATCTCATATTTTTCTTGTGTGTTCCTAGGTGAGATAGCAGAAGACAGCTTGAAATGAGCTGCCAAAGGTGTTTGGACTGCCTTTGAGCTAGCCATTCCAAACCTCTCAAGAATCTTATGAATATAGTTGCCTTGTGAAACAAACAAGGTAAATTTCTTCTATTTCTTGATATTTTCATATCTAGGATCCTTTTGGCAGCACTTAGATCCTTCATTTCAAATTCAATGCTAAGGTTTCTCTTAAGTTTCTATATCTCAACAAAATTTGTAGATGCTATAAGCATATCATCTACATATAGGAGTAAGAAAATCCTTACACTCACAGCAACCCATTTGAAGTAAACACAACTATCAAACATACTTCTGCTATATCCATTTTTCAGTATAAACTCATCAAATATGAGATACCATTGCCCAAGAGACTCTTTTAAATCATATAGAGACTTTTGAAGTAGATACACCTTACTATCTCTTTCTCTGCTCACAAATCCCTCTGGTTGAGCCATGAATATTTTCTCTTCAAGGTTGCCATGATGAAACGTTATTTTTACATCCATTTGTTAGAGATCTATGTCAAAATGTGTAACTAAGGCCAATAATACTCTAATTGAAGTATACTTTACCACTGGTGAGTTGACTTCATTGTAATCTATTCCTTCACATTGTGTAAAACCTTTTACCACTAACATTGCCTTATACACTAGTTTTGATTGATCAAGAACATTTTCCTTCTTTCTATACACCCACTTGCGCCCTACTATTTTCTGTTTTTCCTTTAGAGATCTCATCTCTTCATTTATAGTTGTCAACCACTGATTTCTATCTTTTCTATTGACTGCCTCCTTAAAATTTCTTGGTTCTTAATCACACAAATCTTCAGCAACCAAAAGTGCAAAGGAGATCAGATATACATACCCATACCCCATAGGTGCTCTGTGATTTCTTCTCTCTCTATCTATGGCCAGTTAATACTCATTTAGTTCTGGCTGATCTTGATAATTTGTTTTTCAGTATTAATTGTATGATACTCTTACCATTCTGATTTTGCTGAGAGCATTCTAAACTTGACAATTCCACCTCAATTCTAGTTTCCTCATCATCTGCATGAACATTTCTCCCTAAATGAAAACAACATCTCTGCTATTAAAATATCTTGAAGAGCTTCATTCCTAGTACCATAGCTTATATCCTTTTACGCCATCAGGATAACCAAGAAACATGCACTTCTTGGATTTTGGTTCAAGCTTGTCTCGTTTTATATGTGTATAAGCAACACACCTAAATACCCTTTGATTTTTAAGATCTGGTGTGTTCCCAGTCCACAGTTCTTCATGTGATTTAAAATTAATTGCTACAGAAGGACTTATGCTTATCAGGTAGGCAGCAGTATTAGGTGTTTCTTCCTAGAATTTCTTAGGCAAATTTTCACTTGAAAAGCATGCACCTTACCCTTTCTAGGAGTGTTCTGTTCATTCTCTCTGCCAATCCATTCTGTTGAGGTGTGTATGCTACTATTTTGTGTCTCACAATACCTTGATTAGTGCAGAAACTATTGAACTCATCATTCAGGTATTCCAAGTTCTAAGTTTCTTCACTTTCTTCCCTGTTTGCAGCCCAACCATCTTCCTCCAATCTTTAAACTTTTGCAGAGCTTCATTTTTAGACTTTAGAACATAGTGACATACCTTCCTTGAGTAATCATCTATGAAAGTAACAAAGTACTTTCCTCCACCTAGAGTTTCTGTTCTTGAAGGACCCCACAGGTCTGAGTGAATATAACTCATTCTACTTTGTTTTGTGCACTGATTTACTGATTTTCACCCTGCATGACTTCCCAAAGACACAATGCTCACAAAATTTTAGCTTACCAAGGCTGTCACCACATAACAGATTCTGTTTGTATTGTTCCTAGAGTCCCCTTTCAAAGACATGGGCTAGTTTCATATGCCAGAGTTTGGACTTATCCAAAACTTCTTCGATGCAGTTGTTGCACTACCTACCACAATGCTTCCAAGTAAGGTATAGAGCCCATTATTCCTAATGCCTTTTATAATGATTAGTGAACCTCTCATGAACTTGGGAGTCCCTTATTCAGCCATGTAAGAAGACCTTTCCTGGTCAAAGACACCTAAAGAGATTAGGTTTCTTTTCAACTCAGGATCATGTCTCACTTCCTGTAGGATCCTCTCAACTCCATTACATGTCTTCAATCTGATGGTTTTTATCCCAATCACTTTTCATGGTTTGTCATTTCCTAATAGTATATATCCTTCATCTATAGCTTCATAGGTTTCAAACCAAATTTTGTTTGGTGTCATATGAAATGAGCACCCAGAATCACCAGTTTCTCTCTGAATTCTTTGTTGTAACAATAAGGAAATCTGCACTCTCATAGCCATCTTCAGCCACTAGTGCATCACCATTTTCTGTTTCCTTTTCTTTCCTTCTAGATTTGTTCTTTCTCTTTGGGCACAACCTTCTAATATTGTCCCTCTTCATGACAGTGGTAGCATTTGAAGGTCGTGTCCACCTCTTGATTTGGATCTAGATTTCCTTCTATCTTTATGGTCCTTTTTATCAGTTCTTCCTTTAACTGTCAAGCTTTCACCTGTCTGTTCCTTCATTTCACACTTTCTCTAAAAATTCATTGAGTTCAAGGCCCCTATAACATCATCCAATGATAAGGTCTCTCTATCATGTTTGAGTATGTCCACAATGTTCTCAAAAGACTTTGGGAGTGAATGTAACAACACTAATGCTTTCTCTTCATCCTCATATTCAACCTGAATACTCTATAAATCTAGGCACAACTTATTGAAGTCATCAATATGCTCCTGTAGGTTTTTGCCATCTTGCATCTTAAAGGTAAAGAATCAGAAATGATTAAATAATCTGCTAGATAGAGATTTAATCATGTATAAGCTCTCTAGCTTACGCCATATTTCAACAGCAGACTTCATCTTAGCCACTTCACGCAACACCTTATCATTTAGACTCAAAATCAGTGTGTTATAGGCTCTCTTCATTATGTCTTTCTTATTTTCTTCTGAATAGGTTGATGGCATCTTACTCTCCCCTTCCAGTACTTCGTCCAACCCTAAATTTTCAAGTAGAGCTAGCATTTTCATTTTCCATACTACAAAGTCATTTGAGCCATCAAACTTCTCTACATCTTGCTTAGTAGTTGAGGTTGCCATCACAGTACTTTTATCGAGTACCTTGTAAACTCTTTAAGCTCAGATTTACTCTAGAGGAATTTCAAAAAACTAAGACACCAACCTTATGGCTTTGATACCAATTTGTAGTGAAACTAACCAACAAACAGTAGTGTTTGACAAATTTCAAAGAAAAAGAATATGCAGCAGAAATGAAAGAAAGATGAAAGAAAGTGAGATAGAAGACACAAGTGATTTATCCTGGTTCACTTCACAATGAGTACATACAACAGCTGAAAAACTAATCATTCCACTATGAATGAATCATATTACAAAGGATTCAAAACACATCTTAGACAGATTACAAAGAAAGCAGAAAATTAGCTTCCCAATCTGAACATACACTAAAGCTTTTGGTTCTCCTTCTTCAAAATAAGTTTACCCGAGAACTTAATGCATTCATATGAAGTTTTCTCTCTACGTAATATTTTCTCTATTCTATGTTTCTTGAATTATCTTTTTTCTGTCTAAGGATATCTCTTTTTCTTGGCCCTAACCGACTGCACAAAGTGAAATCATTGCTCGATGCCCTCTTGGCCAATACATGAGCTTCATCGAACAGTGTTATAACTAGCTTTGCCAAGTCAGCAAAAGTTATATAACACTGGCCAGCTCATTGATAAGCCACTTATCACACTAAACAAAAACACCCCTAAACATAAATATCCAAATCTACAATGCTCATTAATTGCACATAGATCAAAAGACATAATATTAGATGATTTCAATTAAACTTAATTAAAATAACTAAATTTGTGCACATGCAATGTAGATTTTTTTCAATCCTCGCCCATAAACATGGACTTTAAGATACACAACAAAAAATTACTCAATTATTACTTATTGGAATTCAATTGTCCCTTGGTAAATATGACTGAGTAGATAGAGAAGGATCCGATCTCCCTCCATTAAATGACTGGGAAGAGAGAGAACATATCCAGAGTATAAAATAGAGGGAGGCAAGCAGCATCCCAAACAACAAACTGTACTGAACATTGTGTCTTTGGGTTCAAAATAATTTTGATATTGAGGTGGAATTTTTCAATGAAGCTCAATATCTCTGCTATTAAGCTAAGGGTGTTCAATATGTTGATATTGAACATTCCCTTTATGTGTATGTGGGTTAAAATTGTTTGTCTAACATAGTCTCATGTATCATCAACATAGACTAAACCTCTTCTATTGTTAAGTTATCAGGTCTAGAAGTTATATTAAGTATTACTCAATATGGGTGTTCAAAATTATCCCGAACCGAACCAAAAATGACCAGTTTAGAATAATTTTGAACACCCTTAGTTTTAACCCACATACACATGAAGGGAATGTTCAATATCAACATCAGTGGTCACAAGCGAACTTCACAACTTAGAGAGAAACCCAAACAATTTCAAGGGGAAGAAGAGTATGTGGATGAGGAAGGTGTTGGAAGTATGTTCATAAAATAAGGTGTAAATAATAACTATTTATGAGTATATAGTTATTTCTTTGAAATTTATGTATTACTGAATTTTATGAATAAATGAAAGCTTTCCTCTAATCAAAGTATGTTTATAATTTACTTAAGTCATAAACTATTATCAACGTACGAAGAGTAAAGACTGAGCGGTCTTCCAAATAAAGTTTTCTGAGATAGTTCAAAATTCATAATCTTAGGATCGACTAGACAATCGAGTCCAATTATGACTGTTATTTACCAAAGGATGCCGGTCTTGGAGCAGGGGAATGGAGACTCTAATGATTGACCTAGACATGTTATCGACATATTGAATAAACCAGTAACAAATTAGTTTAGAGTAAAATCATTTATTTAGGTCTAATTGTTACACCTTAAGGATATTTTCAGGATTACCTTAATCTTGAGGTGAATACAGAACTTGACTTAGTTACTTGTGATCTTTGATTCGCCAAAGAACTGAGTCTGAATTTATGGAGATAAATTAACCGAATATTTGAATCCCATAGATTTATTCATGTGTGTCTATTCGATCTCAGGAGTAGCTCATGAGGACAGGAATGAGAAACAACGTCAGTTGGACCAAAAACGTGTTTTGGACTAATGTACACTTCTCGAACCCATATGTGATGGGTGTCATCACTAAATTAGTGAAGAGCATAATTAATGTACAAATTAATTAAGTTGTTATTTTCTAATTATTGAATAATTAGTAAATAAAAGAATTAATTAATTAATTAATTGATAGGGATCAACTTGAATTGATGAATTTGGACACAGCCTTGGCTCTAGGGGAGATGTAAAAATCACAGATTGCAGTGTAAGGAAGGTGATTTTCAGTATTTTAATATATAGTGGTATATGTGTTAATTCTATAATTATTATATAAGGGATGTGATTAGTGTTGCATCCCTAATCCTAATCAGAGTGTATGATTATTCAGAGCAGAAAAGAGTTTCTCTCCCCCCCCCCTTATAGTTGCCACCGAAAACTATCAGAGGAAGAAGAAAAAATATGTTTTCTTCCTCAGTTGTTTAGAGATCTCACACTCTATTCCTAACAATATCTTTGCGAGATATACTTATGAATCATACGGATGATTGTTGGTGTAAAGATCTATTGAAGTTCTGTGAATCTCAAAAATGAAAGACAAATAATTGGATCCCGCCAAATGAGAATTTCTCCAATGCAAGAAAATGTATAAATTGTTTCTATCTATTCTCAACACGTTTATCTGAATTGTATGATCGTTGAGTGATTTTATATTTAATTTGATTAAATATTTATTTAAAAAAAATTATATTCCGCCCACGAACCGTTCATGGTTCAGTATTATTTTTTCAATTTTTAAAATCTGATCCAACAGAAGGAACTCCTCTAGCAGAGTAACATGTCAAGTGTGCACATACTACAAGAAGTTACTGGTATAGGTTTAATAGAGGATACCAAATCACCCCTCAAGCAATTTTTGTGAATTGTCAAGGCTTCATTGGCTACTATGAACATAATTTCAATCATGTGCCTTATCAGAACCTACAGCAAACTCCCACTACTCACATGGCAAGGTCAAAAGTTGGATCAGATAGACCCTAATTTGCTGACAGTGATACCACTCACCGTGTTACTGCTGATTTGGACAAACTTGGCATCAATAATGAATACCAAGGTACTGATACTCTCACTGTTGAAAATGGTGAGCAACTGTTCATAACTCACAGTGGTTCTTATAATTTAAATACATGTTTGTATCCTTTAAATCTTAAATATGTACTTAGAGTGCCTGGCACTGCTAAAAACATAATCAATGTTACTAAATTTTACCAAGATAACCTTGTTTATGTTGAGTTTCACTCTTTTTACTATTTTATGAAGGACAAAGCAACAAGGACTATCCTTCTCAGAATGAGGCTTATAGATAGGCTTTATGAGTTGTTTGAACCTGTGGGCATTAAAGCTACTGCATTCAGTCAACTCCTTCATAATGATATCAATCCTAGTTAGTTTTCTATGTCTGTCAATAGACTAGTTTTTCATTCCAAGAAATTCTCTGGTTGTACATCTCAGTGCTATCCAAAGCTTGCTTATGTCTCTGAGTTTGTAACCAACCTTGACAACAAATATAAAAGTACTTTTGTTCATAACTATATGCTCAATGTTAACTCTATTAACTCATTTCATGCACAAACTAACTCTCTATCTACTTCGCATCATAAACTAGGACACTCATCATTCAAAGTCACAGAAGACATACTAACTCAGCTGAGTTGAACAATGAGAAGAAGTGTTCCTTAACTATCTATAAAGGCTATTTGTGCATGTGTATGAGTTTGTCCCTGTTATTGGTTTCTACATGAATGGATGCAATTACTCTAAATGTCGGCCTAGGTGTTAAATAACTAGATTTGTTGACTTGTCAAGAGCTTAATTCTCAACAATAATCCTTAGGGATGTGGTATATCTACGTCATATCGTCCTCCATAAGATTACTTTTAAGCTCCAACTTCAACAAAGGTGTTGTGGGAGCAGGTGGGGGTGATATTCCTTATCCAGTATTTGGGTCAACCCTAGCTCCTACCAACTCTTTTTACCCAAAAAAATACTAGTGGTACGTTTGTCCAATTAAGTCCAAGACTAAGGACCACATAAAATGTCCATGGACAAAAACTGTAATTTTCTATTTTTTCAATCTGACTGAAAAGTTACAAGCTACTAGAATGTCGCGAAGAGGCTGAATTGAAAAACAAGTTAAGATAATCAGTGGATGGTAACCAAAATCAACAAATTTATGGAAGAATGCTTTAATTGCAATCTCTTTGAGAATATATGACTCATTCTAAATAGTCGAAATGATTTCAAGATAGTCGAAGTACATAGATCATTATTGCAATTTTAACCCAAACTTATTAATTTGACCTAGTATGAGCACCATATTAACATGCTTTTGGGATTATTAGGGTATCTAAAATAAAAATATACGTTTCAAAAATTGAGAAAAGCAGAAAATATAAAGATTTTATGTGCTTAGATGATGTGTAAACAGACAAAGTAATGTTGATAGAACGTTATTAATTATTTTATTTTCCAATAGAACTCTTCCGCACACACATTGCATAAAAAACTACCAATGAATATTTTAATCTATTGATTAATAAAATTCTTAATTGAAGCCTTTAAAATTAAATGACCTGAAAGAATAGGTCAATAGGAAAAGTTCACCTTCTCATCACCTATAAGCCATAATTCTTGAATAGGTTAATCATATGTAATATATCGATACCCACTTGAAGATTACTCTTGTTTCGACATTAATAAATTAGAAACTTAAATATTTGCAATTAATTAATGAATTCTTGTTTATTAAGAAAACTTTTTAGATACCGTTTCTCTAATGATCTAATTCTATAGTATGTTACAGTGATGATTAGATTGTCACAGTTACCACTTCATGACCAGTATTTGTTAATACCAACTTATGATAATATCATTATTCTGAGAAAAAAATGTATAAATATTTACGATTGGTTTCACAAACTATATATCGGGTGTTGCCGTTTGAATAATCCCATAATTGAGAAGTGAAAGTATTTGTGGGAAAAAGGAAGGGATGAATAAAAGTGATTATAAGAAAGTTTTATTTTGTGTTGTTTCAATTATGTTAATAGTACTTGTAATGAAGGCTAACAACAAACTAACAACCTCACCTATTCCTTCACTTTTCTCTCCTATTTCACCCTCTTTTGTCGATGTTACTATGTTTGATGGGTTAAGTTTCTTTAAAAGGAAAACCCCTAAGCGAAATCATTCACCATATTTTGACTGTTTTTCCGAATGTACTGAGAAATGTGCATTCTTCTTGGATACCAACCCTTTGGAATATGGCAATGAAGTTGAAATTTGTGAGAGAGACTGCAAACTGAGTGGGGAATTTGGAAATTGTGATGACCAGCCATGAACATACTCTTTAGGTAATCATTGTCATAATCAGAGCAATTCTCAATACAATCAGCAGTATGTTATTTAATTAAGTCTGGTGAGAGATTTGAACCATTTATTTCGATAACATATTATTTTTTTATTCGATCAAACTAATTTATTCACAAGTTTCACACTTTTTCGTAAATAGTCCTTAATTACTGTATGAATCAAGACCGACGTGGATTCAATGTTGAAAATTTTGGAAATATAATACAAATTAAGTCTGCATTTTAAGTTACACACTGAGTTTACAGATAAAAATGCTATAAATGACAAGTTTTGACTAAGGATCTAATGAAAATCTGGTAACTCTTTTTTTTTGTACTTGTGAAAATGGCCTATTCATCTTTTAGCAGAACATTTGAGATATTTTGACATTCCGGTATTCCGTTTTGAAAAACATTTGGAACGTATAAAAATAATATTATAAAATTGATAATATAACAAAAAGTGAATCATAACTTATAAAAACAAGATACACATAATTCTCACTAAAAACTTATTTATTTTGAGCACTCATAGTTTATTCCAAACATTTCAATTTATTTAAAAGCGTGAGCATAATCTTTCAAGTGAAAAAATAACAAATCTATATACAAATAACATAATTAATCTAAAAAAATCACTCATTTAATCTAAAAGCAGTCACTCATTTACTTAAATTTATAATATAAACAAATCATACATTTAGTCTAAACAAGATACTTATTCTAAAAAATAATTATAGAAATAAATTTAACCAATTATAGAAAAAAAACTAGCTCTATTAAATTAAGAAATTATTATTAAACAAAAATGAAGTAAAAATATAGAATGCAAATGATGAGATTCGGATATGGGAAGGGATTGTTTGATTCTAAAACTCATAACCATATGGGCTATCGCATTGTATATGTAGATTGTTGCTTCCATTTATCTAGTGCCGTTTTAAAAATAAGGACATATTTCGGCTCATTTGCCGTTTCACCCATTCCGGGCGAAATGAGCATATTCCGGCCGGAATGTTCCGTTCTGACCAGAATTGACCGAAATTTTGGACGAAATTTAACCATCCCCTATTCCGTTCGGTTCTCGTTCCGGAAACGGAACATTTCGATCATTGACAACTATGATCATATTTGGATGGGTTAGATATGACTCAACTACTTTTACATTAAATTATAAATTATTTTTTTGACTTTTTGTTTAATGAATCCAGTATGTTTAGGTCAGGTTGAACACACCAGATCTAATTTCCCTCATTAGACTTCCAATGTGAGAGAGTCCGATCTAAATTTTATAAATTATAAATACGTGCAGAAGATTGACTTGGCTACTTTAGTTGTAAAAATATTTATACCTACTGTCTATGGGTTACTAATAATCTATATCTATATATAATTAACTATATACCTTAAAAAGAGGCTTATATAAGGAGAAATTTTTGAATCTCAATATTACCCCGGGTTTGATTTTTATTTCCAAGATTAAGATTTAGCCTTAAAAGAACGTGGCATGAATTATTTTTTTCTCAAGATTTTTTTTCTTTTATTTAGATTTACCTCTGTATTCATGACTGTATTGAAAACATTTATGCTCCAAAAGAACCATTGCAGGGGTCAAATGACTGAGTTTTCACTATTTTTTTCTATTTTTCATTATTGATATTATCTTTCCAATTGATATTTATGTTTGAATAATATGACCACATTCATAAATTTTTAGCTTTAATAACTATGCGGCCATACAAAAAGTCAGATCTAATGAGCAACAAGTATCTTAAAGTCGGCTAATGCATGAACTTGCATTATATTCTAATCATTTTCCGTATAAATAGCTGTTGTGATGCATAGGGGAATGTTCATACCAAAATGCTCCCCCGGAATACAAGTAGTCTATATAATTGCCAGAGATGAAATATGTAAACCGATCATACAATCAAATCCAAACTAAATCTTTTGCTTTTGAGAGATAACGGACCATAAAATTATTGGTTACAGCCACAACACAGGCTGCGCAACCTTCGATCCTCACCAATACGCCGAGTCGCCATGAGAGCAAAGTGGAAGAAGAAGCGAGAGGAGGTTGAAGAGAAAGCACCGAAAGATGAGGCAGAGATCCAAATAGTAAGCCGCAGATTACTTTCAGCTCTTTTAGAAGGGGCTTCCATCTCATGGCTTTGGTTGCTTATTGGTTTCCTATATTATTTTTTATGTCTAGACATTTTGTATTATCTTGATTTCTTGGTTCCAAATACAATTTCGCTACGGCCATACATGAAAGAAGATAGTTGCTCAAGAAGTCATGTATATTGCAAACAATCAACAACCTCAATCAAGGTGGAGGAGACCAGGGTAGTAGAAAGAAAATTAGAATAGAAAAGTAGTATTCTATCTTAGATTGAGTTATTTTATTACAAGATCATATTTAATAAATATTGTTGCTTGCCTTCTCGATTTTTCTATTTTAATATCTATAACCATGATAAAACTAACGAAAGTTTTTCTTTTTGTCAACAAAAAGATTTTGCTTATGAAACAAAGTCAAGTCATCCTAAAAAAACTAAAAATATATAAGACCTTAACTGCTAGGGCTTCAATGAAACTCCATAATTAATTTTAGGTGCTTTGACTTCAATAAAAACTCCATAATGATTAATTATGTATGAGTCTAAAAGGAGAATGCAAGTTCATAAGTTTAAGTAAATGAAATTTCAAAATGGAGGGAGATTCAACCCTTTTATTAGTCTGAAAGATGATGGAAATATAAAAATTATTGAGCATTCTCTTTATACAATAAATAATTAACTCGAGTTGGTAAACTTAGGTTAAAAAAGTAAATATCGAAAGGCGAGAGATGAAAAAATTGTTAATTGATAAATTAAATAAAGAAAGAAACTGTAAACGAGACTCTAGAAAGAGTAGGTGAGGAGCATGATGTGCATTATACATAAAGATCAAGAGTCTAAGATTATAGATCAAATACTTTGTGCATACTTATGTCACTTCTTTATTTATTGAGATAATAAAATTAGGTGATTGTCATGACTTCAAAGGCCTCATCTTGTGTTTTGATTTATTAATAATGAAATGAAACAATCAAGGAGATACGAGCTATGATAAATCTGAGGCTCTATAGATCTTCTAACAATATAATAGCTAAGCGCAACATAAAAGTTGAAAAGATATATCGTCATAAACCCTAGCCTTATTGTTTTTTTTTTAAATAAGACATTAGCCTTAGTTTAGGAGACAGCATAATAGGTAATCAATTCCTTCCTTTCTTCTCATATAACTTCAAATTGTTTGACCAAAGTTTTAATATCATATGATCTTTCATTTTAATTCATACATGATTCATGCGAATATAATTCAATTTAGAAATTAAATTTAGTATATTAGATTCATATAAATTGAAATTATTCAAATATAAAACAAAAGAAAGAAAACATAAAAAGACTTCTACTTATTTATGATTCTATCACTGATAATTATTTTTTTTAACGTTCTCAAAACTTAATTCAGTGTAAGAAATAGCTATTATTGGAAATAGTTGTGAAGAAAAGAGTACATAGAAATGTAATGTGTAAGAAATTAGTACTAAATTCAGTGTAACGAATCGCTATTTTTTGCGTAGTGTGGTTAATCAACGAAAAAACTGGACTTATCACGTGCAACACAGGTACGTAAATTTGTACTTGTACTATTTTAAAAGTGCCTTAAAGGGGGCAAACTTTTAATTTCCACTTTTACCCTTTAAGTCATTTTAAATAATCAAACAAATTAGACATTTCTCTTATTTTTTATTTTCTTTATTTACATAATAAATTTTATAAATAGTTTACAAATTAGATATTACGTAATTAGGAACACAAAGAACAAAAATTAATTTTAAGATTTTATTATATACACGGAATAATTTTTTTTTATTTATTCATATTTATTTGTTATTGATTTGTAAAATTTATATTACGTAATATTTATGTTATTAGCAACATGAAAAATTATATATATGAATCTAAAGAGAATACATTAATATATTTTTCAACAATCTACTAACGATATAATCATTTCTTAGAAATGTGACAAATTGATAAAATGAAGTTATTTTTTATAACATTTAAAAAGCAATGCTATATAGTAAAATTCCAAACATCTAATTTTTAATTTAACACATGTTGTTTTATATACACTATGTTGTAGCACCAAAACTACTAACATATATAATATTTATATTTTATATTTTAACATTCCTAATAAGTCACTAAATGACTCATTTTATATATAACGAATAATGCATGTTTGTTTGTAAGAGAGGGTCTCATGTTACTTAACCAAAGAGGGTTTGATTGGTATTTTATTTAATGCAATGTATAATATAAATTTAATTCATAGATATTAAAATTAAGATATTTCTCTTACTTTATAAAAAAGAAAGAAAATGAATATGCTTAAGTTTGTTATTATTGAAATCAACAAAAATAAACTTATTACATGCAGTGAACGTGTGTGTTCTACTAGTAAACTTAAAATAGTTTATTGTACAACAAATAACTAATAATCAAACAATAATAGTAAATATTACTTATATTATGGCTAACTAAATTATTAACGTTGGTCAGATTTGTAAATGCCTTTTTCAACGAGATTATCTATTCCGACCATTTTAGTAGCTGAGTTTTACCAGACTAATGACATCGGCCGGAAGCATTAGGGATCCCTTCTCTCTGTCACTTAGACTATAATATTTAATAATTGCTTCTGAACCCTAATCTCATAAGAAGCATCAGATCTCTTAATTACATAGAGTATCATTGTCGGTATGAATACGCACCAAAACTTTTATGTATGTGTTTATATTTTACATACATATAAAAATTATAAAAATATTTATTAATCTAATATATATAATATATTCATATATTCAATTTTTTTGAAAAATAACGTGTCAACGTATCAGCTTTACTCCTATGTGATTTGATTCTGTGAATTTTTCTAATGTCAATTGATCTACTTTTTCTGAATTTCTAGGGTCTATATAACCTATAATTTTTTTGGTCATATACATAACCTATAATTGAATCAAATAATTATTTGCATCATTTACTTTACTCTTTTTCTATAGAATTGATCATAAAAACATTTTGTAAATTGAAAATTCAGGAAAAAAATTTACTCGTTTCAAAAGTTATGATGAAAAGTATTAATTGACAATGACTGAGAGTTTATGGGTGAGCTGAACATAAAATAGTTTCAAATGAATAACATGCTTGGTTGGTCTAAAATATATAGTGCTTTGTCGCTTATCCAAGCGTATGAGATCTAACTCCATGTTATAAATTTTTTCACTCGAACATTCTCAATCTCAAAAGTTAACTTGTGAGTTAAAGTTTACTCTCGTACTTATAAAATGGCAATCAGTGTCTCATAACTCATATGTGATAACTTTAACAATCTCTCTCGTTACACATGGAGTCTTTAGTAGTATAACCGTCAACTCACTTCACCCGAATTCATCATACATAGAGTCTAGAGTCAAATAGTTGTCGACTCACTTCACCCGGATTAACCAGATATCAGGACATGAGTCTGACAACCAAGACTCTCTTCACCCGGATTCCTTGAACATCAAGTAGTGAGTTGTGGTGCCAATAACTCGATTCACTTAATTGGGCTGGAGACTTTCTGGTAAACTTGAACCTGATTTCGACAAGTGTTGGAGTTGTTGGGCATTCTAGAAAAAATAACTTGTGAGGTGAGACTTTCCCCACACTTATAAACTGATAATCAATCACCCAACACTCTAAGTAGGGGTGTTCACGGTTCGGTTCGTCTCGGTTAGTTTTTTGGTGAAAAATCGAACCGAACCGAAACTTCAATTCGGCAATAAAACCGAACCGAACCGTGAGTGTCAAAAGAACCGTGAGTTTTGATTCGGTTCGGTTCAGTTCGGTTTTTCAGTTCAGTATTATTAATTAAAAATAATTTTTTAAATGATATTATTAAAAAAATAATACAAAATCAAAATTTTATTTTGGTACAATTTTTTATGAAATTATATATAAAAAATAAAAATAATAATATAAATTTAATGTTTGGACCCGTACCGACTGAATCGATCATTTTCAGTTCGGTTCAGTTAGGGATAATTTTGAACACTTCTAACTCCGAGTATAAAGTTTTTAGACGTTATACTCATAGACTAGTCTCCAAACAACACAATGTTAAGTGGAGATGTAAAAATAAACTATGCTTGTTATTCAAAACTATGCTTGTTAAATGTTGGAATTTTGAACATATTTGAATATTGGAGATTGCAATTTTTTATTGTAAACAAATCTGATTATTTTAAACATGTTTGAAAAAAAATCATTTTGGATCGTAAAACCCCAATGAACCGATCATAATTTTTTGTCTGGTCGGTTCAATTTATATACACTACAATGATCAGTTCAGTCATTAATATGGAAAGACCATAATTTTCGATTGGATCCAATTTTATGCAAGAAACAGACAAAACATCATTAATTATTTTTACCCAATATAATTCCTCCGCACAATTTATTCATTAATAACATTCTCAACCCCTTTATAATTAAATGGCCTCGAAATAGGCCGATAAAAAAGTTCAGTTTGTTATCCCCCATAAGCCATAATTCTTCTATTGGTTAACCATATGTAATCGATTGATACCCACTTGAAGTATACCATTGTTTCAACATAAGTGAATTAAAAACTTAAAGTAATTGTAATTTGTTATGATTTCTAATTAGTAAGAGAACTTATTACACACCACTTTTATAATAATCTAATTAGATCATACGTTATAGTGATGTATGATCAATCATATTATTATAAGTATCACTTCGTGACTAGTATTTGTCAGTACCGACTAATTATAAAATCTTTATTATGAAAAAAATAAAGAAAATGTATTAATATTAATGATTGGTGTCCCAAACTATAAATTGAGAGGAGTTGTTTGAGTAATCTCATAATTGAGAAGAAAAGTTTTGGTAGGAAAAAGGAAGTGATGAACAAAAATAATTACAAGAGAGTTTTATTTTGTGTTGTTTCAGTTCTGTTTATAGTGCTTGTAATGAAGGTTAACAACAAACTAACAACCTCGCCTATCCCTTCTCTTTTATCTCCTCCTTTACCCCCTCTTGTCGAAGTTGCTATGCACGATTGGATAAGCATTTTTAAAAGGAAAACTCCTAAACAAAAACATCCAATATATTTTGACTGCTATTTTGAATGTACTAAGAAATGTGCATTCTTCTTGGACAATAGTCCTTCAGAATACGGTAACGAAGTTGCAATTTGTGATCAAGACTGCAAACTGAACGGGAAATTTGGAAATTGTGAAGAACAACCATGAGTATACTCATTCGTTGACTACAGTCTTAAGGCAATCATGTCAGGTCAGTGCACCTCCCTCCCTCGGTTTCTTCTGATAACGAGTCAGTAGTTTGATTAAGTCGAAAAAACAATTTTGAAAAAAAAAGTTAGTGAAAATGAAACATGAATTCAAAATAGAACGAAAATTTACATTGTATTTCTATTACATTACATTACTTTAAACCAGACATTATCGAGTTCATCAGAATTACAACAAGTTTATCAAAAATTAAATGTTGGAGGATATGTTATTTTACAGGTTTATAACACCGGAAAGCTTTGGGGATGCCTTCTAATTTATATCTACTTCAACTTGAGTAGTTAAATATTAGTTTACTTTTGAAGGCTAATCTCATTTGTAATAACAGAAACTACGTCGCTTACCTATCTACTATGCTTTCTAATGTAATTTCATTACATGAATAATATCACAAGTTTTCAGACAAATATCGTCGGAGATCAGTCTCCGAATGCAAAATTTTAAGAGATGTAAAACATAGAAGATGCGAAACTGTGGAATAATGGCAATGCCAAATAAGAAGGGGAAATGAAGAATTCAATATTACCAATTCATAATCTAGCGTTGGACCAGTAGAATCCTTCCCCACTGGCAGAATTTTTATCAGACCACTCCATGACAAGGCATCATATAGAAAGCTTGGGACCGTGGAAGGAATTCTGCTTAAAAGCGCTCAGTTTTTCCCAAGTTGAGGTCGAAACACAGCGTAAATATAAGATAGACTACAGCAAATTGTAAACTTCTTAGTTGAAAAAAACTATTTGATCAATACAATACGAGAGTAGCAGACCAATGGACTGGAATCCTAATATATCTTTTACAGCTTTTTATCTCCGAGCACTCATATATAAAGAAATCATTGATTGCAAAGAAGATAAGAGACGCCAAACTTAAATGTTGCAACCCAAAAGAGGTTTGCACAAAGGTACGACTAAGAAAGAAAGAATTCGTATCCGCATTGATATTTATCAACAACAACAAAACGAAATGGGTTAGAAGAAGTACAAGATCTAGTACCATAAACACATATTTGTATATCTACTCTACCATGGCATCCACTGAAACTTCAGTACTTGGATTGGAAGATTTATTTTTGTTCTTTTTACCTGCAAATGAGATACAGAACAACATAACATATAGAGCACATAAAGTAATTTGGAAATTGGTAATACCCAAAATAGCATGGGATTAAAAAATGAAAGACTTGCCTTTCTGCTTAAGTTGTTTAAGCTTTACGCTCTTCTTCAAGTGGAACTTTCTTTCCGTTTTGTTGACATCCTTCGATGATCCTATTCGGGTACAAAAGGAAGAGACAAGGGAATGATTGGAAAAGAAACAAAACGTCACAAGCGATTACATTAGTCAACTAATCAACTTTAAGTCCTAAGCAGCATTCCGATCGCCAGTCATCTTTACTATGTAAATTTTTTTCTAAACGCTAGGTGGCCATACCCGTTATAAGTACAATTTCACAGTGAAATCATACAGCATTCAAAACTGAATCTACAAAAAAATATCAAACAGGGTAGCAATCTTAATCTTGTCCTAACACCAATTTTACTTCTGATAAATTATCTTGCACTATTTACTGAGGTGAAGTTAATACGGCTCTCTGCCAAGGAAGATTCGAAGTCCTTGTGATGATATGAACACAGATAGGCTTTTGCAGAATCTGGGGAATTTGAGGAAACCAATTCACATCAAAGTTAAATCTCCTTGTGATGAAACAAAGGGCCAAAAAAGAATCAGAGAGTTTGTGTGACAATGGTTAGAGTTCAGAAACCAATTCTTCTAATTCATCAGGTACGAATGATAAATGTGTTCGTAATATGTTTATAGAAAAATACCTTCAGCAACAGCCATTTCAACATCTTCCATGCTCACTAGACCCATCTTCATAGCCTCCTTCTGCTCCTGCAATTAATCATCAAATTAAGAGTTTACTTGCAGTATACGGAATATGTTCTTCAAGCCCGTAAGCACACGGATAAATAGAGAGAGAGAGACAGAGAGAGAGAGAGAGAGAGAGAGAGAGAGAGAGAGAGAGAGCAGACTCTACGCTGCTTCTTCATTAGCTTGCGCTGGCGCTTCCCTGAGACGGACAAGGGTTGGGATTTAGTCTTAAGCTTCCCAGTAAATGGATCTCCATGAGCAGCTCTCTTCCTTTCGGCTATCTGTGCTCTCCTCTGCTTAACATGGAACTTCCCCATAACAGCGTTTCTCTCTGTTTCTTTCTTCTTCGCAAAAACCCTAACTAGACTTTGTTGAGTTGGGGAATTTGGAAATCGGAAAAGATATCGATTTTATAGGGATTGGGATGGCGGGGACCTACCTTCGTTTGGGCCCATAAATGACGAAAAGTTATAAATAATTGCACCATATACAAAGTTTTTTTGATGGAACGTAGAAATATGATTCGAATTCATGATCTTTAAAATATATGTGTGAAGGGTTTAACTAATTGTATCAACTTAATTTATCAGATAATAGAGTTTATAATTGTTTAGGTAATAATAGATTTTTGACGACACGTCAGCAATTATCGATTGCATGTTAAATGAATTTTCGGTTGCATGTTAAATGAATTGAATTAAATGATATTAGGCTTTAAATATATTTCTTGGAATGTATTGCATGTTAAATGAATTGAATTACTAAAATAAAATATCATTTTAGTTTTTATTAAAAAAAACAATAGAGTCGCCATAGAAAATGAATTATGCAATTTTTTTTATCATCAATACAATTATTCTTCAGTTTTTGTCATGACACTTAGCATGAGTTAGGTATAAAAACATAATGCAATTAGAGATGTTCATATAAATATATCTAAACCAAGTAACAATGCTATAATGATTTATTTAAAAATAACAAATGTTATTTTGTTCTTGGAATGCGCAAGCACAGGGGGTGCGCAATGTAAATACTTTTTTTTTTAATTTTGTATTTTTATTGCGTCAATTTTGTATTTTAAATATAGTAGTCAATTTCGTTTCGGTGTCCGTTTCGATTTTTTGAAAAAATGACACGTTTCAGATATTTCAACGTTTTCGTACGTCGTTTCGAAAAAATATTTCAGTCATCTAAAATAATGTTACAAAATTTATTTATATAATATAACTAAGAAAAAAATTGAATCATTATTCAATAGATTATATCATGCAAATAATATGTAATTACCATTAAAATTTAACAAAACATCATATTTCCAGGTTTCGGGCATTTCCTTGTTTCACCTGTTTCGGGCAAAACGCACTGATTTCGGTGTTCCGGCCGAAAAATACCGAATTTCCGGGCGATAAATTATCACCCATATCATTTCAGTTGTTCGTCAGAACTGAAATGTTTCGGCCATCTCGATCGGCACGAAATGAAATTGTCATCTAGGATTTTAATGCACGCGCTAATGATTATTTTGTAGAAAATCTTGATATGTATAAAAAAGTTATGAAATTAATAAATAAACATTTTAACTTCTTATTTATTAATTAATTTATATATTATGTTTACTAAAATGTTTCAAAAATATAAAATGAATAGAAAAGGCAAGAGAAATCTCAGATCAAATCTGTATAAATATCTTTCTGAATATTGCAATGCTATTGGTCAACTTATGATATTTGCAAAAAAGCTTTGATCAGTAAGTCTGTAAATCATAGAAAGCAATCTGAGTTAGTTAATATCTATAAAATCCATTTAATATAATTCCTCCTTTATTCTGGAAAGTTATTTGGAAGGCTAATATCCCCAAAACTAAAGCTATTCATGTGGAAAGCGTCTGTAGGTTATGTTTCAGTCAAACTAGTTCTAAAAAAAGAAATATATCTGATAATGCTTGCTGTCCAATTTGTTCAGTTGAGGAAGAATCTGTTTTTCATCCACTAGTTGGTTGTAAGTGGGCAAATTTGATTCGGCATAGTTTTTTGTTTCAATTGAGAGCTATTTCTTTGATTTCAGAAAATTTTAAAGATTGGATTCAATTCAGAATTTTAGAATTTATTTTATCACGTGCGTTTTACGTGGTTATGCAAATAGTTCAGAAATTTTTCACATAAATAACTATTTAGATATATCAAATACTTCAATTAAGCGCTTGAAGAAAAACTATCATATTCTCTTAGTACGATTTAAATGATGAATCTAAACTATCTTAACGGGTAAAACCTAATCCAGTGAATTAAATTAGTATTTAGTGATGAATCTAGACATTTTCAAATAATAAGGCACAACTCATTGGAATAAGAAAGTATAATATAATTTATGAAGTATTAAAGAAACTAAGTGCAATTCAAAAGTAATAATTCAAAGGTAAGGTAAAATTAATGAAAATACAAAATGTAATTACTAAAATTATAGAGACTTTACAAGGGAGTAAAACCGAAGGAGCATTAGAGATAAATTTTTATTGTGCATACAATAACGAATGAAAAATTGAGTAATGATATGAAAATGATAGGAAGAATAAAAGTATTTTTATTTTATGAAGATAAATCTTAATTAGTTTTGATAAGAAACATGTAGGACCTAGCATATTAATTGAGGGATAAGTAAGATAATTTAAAATATCAATAAGGACGTAATCGTCCAAAGATATTTCTCCAAGTTTGGTGCTTCTATATATGTTATAGTTAAAATCACTTCGATGGAGGTGAGGATTATGTTTCTATTTTATGCTTTATTTATTGGCAAATTTGGAAGGATAAATGTAGGTTTGTGTTTGAAGGTACTATCCTGGACCCGATTAGAACATGGAGATAGCTGAAAAAGATTGGATTGCTCGTTTCAAAGCAAATCTAAAAAAAATTGATAATCCTTCTATACCCCAATTTAATTCTGAGTTATATGGTCCTATTCATCATAACTCTGAGATTATTTCTTATATGAAATTTGATCTGAATGTTTGGGCTCCTCCTTCTAGAAATTGTGTTAAAATAAACTGTGATGAGGCTTTTGATTCTATTTTGAAATCGGGTGCTATAGGTATAATAGCTAGGAATGATGCTTGGAGTTTCTAAAAGTGCTTGGTGGAAAAAGATATGCATTGATCAGTGATCATATGGAGATGATGGCAATTGAGAATAACTTGGATTTGTCATTAAGAAATTATTGGAAGTCTGTCCAGATAGAAACAAACTCCAAAGATGTAGTAAATTAGATTTTTGATACATCAAAATGCGATTGGAGTTTAAAAAACTTGGCTAAAGACATCTAAAAGAGGTTGGAGACCAGTTCTTCCATTTCTTTGACTTGGACTGGTAAAAAATAAATGTAAAGACTGATACTGTTTTAAAATATAATAGAGATCAGAGCTGCATTAATTATGATTTTTCTTTCTTACCCATATGTTTTGCTAACCTAGTTGATAAGGATAAGAGTTTGATTGTAAGTAATTTTTAACCATCTTGAATTACACAGGTTAAATTTTTTTTATTTTAATATGAGGTTTCTTTTGATAAAAAAAGTTATGTACTTAGAGCAAAGATTTCCTTGGCTTTGTGAGGAACTAGGAAGCATCAAACAGATCCGTCCGCATTGGTGCAGTCCAAGCTGGCCGGTTCAGGTCATACCGGTTAATAATTTGACTCGCGTATTCGTCATCTCTATTTACATGTCAATTTGGTGGGTCTCACTATCATTCAATTGTAAGTTTCAACATCCTTTAACATTTTTCTACCAAGATGAAATATCCGATAATAGATATTAGTTTAAATATAGATTTAGTTTGGAATGTTTTTTCTAACGAGTCTAAATTGGTCATATTTTAAAATATTAAAAATAGTCAGAAGTATAAAAAATATAAAAAATAGTTAATGCATGCACGTGAAAAAAATTCACGTGCTAAAAAAGTTCAACGCCCCGTGCAACTTTATTTTCAAAATTTTATTGAATATATATATGTATATTATGTTATGAATATAAAGTATATTGCATATATTGTAATATTACGATATATATATTATGTTATAAATATAAAGTATGCTGCATATATCGTAATATTATGATATATATATATATATATATAAACTTTGTGAACATTACATTCAAATTTCGTTCACGCATGGAAAGCATGGTTTTTGTGTTGATTTTTTTTTTTGTCGAGAACTATGGGTGTCTATTTTTTTTTTTAAAGTGACATATTCTTGATGATCTCCCAAAACTTTTTAAAGTAGATCTAAAATAAAACCGACTCTAAAGTATACTAGTCAGTAGTATATTTTTGGTTAAATCATGCGAGAAATTTTCTCTCAGCAACCGTCGTGTTGCTACGACACTACCAGAGCATAAAAAAGAAAAAAAATATATCCAATACTCTTAAAGTATAGAATATTTAAATACTCTCATACCATTTAATAATACATGTGTATATTTTTCAAACTCCAAGAATTTATTCATTCTCTCTTTCTCAAAACTTGAATAAAAATTATCAATTTTTCATGTTTTTAGTTTTTAAGAATTACACATATTTTCTTTTGCATTAATAAAGGTTACAATAATTAAATATACAAGATATAAGATAGTGGACAAAGTTTTTTTTTTCAAATTGGTATTATGATTAAGATGAATTGAAACATGCCGTTCAACATTCTCATTTTTATTAGAATAGTTAGAATTAGGAATGTCAATGGGTAGGGTATAATATGGATTATATCATACTCATCCTCGTATCTATTAATATTCCTCATACCCACAAAAAATTCATGGAATGGGAAATATCCATTTGAGTATGGGTATCCGGTAGATTTATTTTTGAGAAAACGGCACAAATAGTCCACTTTTCTACTATCAAGTTAATATAGGGCCAAAAAATTATAGGAGTAAATTAATGACCCTTTCAGATTTTTGATAACTTTTATCTCGAAATTGCCCTTCATGTAAAACAATCAACTACCTTTTATTGCCCCCTTTTACAACTAATCAATACATTTTTGTGTCCACATTTTTTATGTAACATAAATTCACACGTGAGCACTCCATAAAATAAGAGTACTTAGCGTTTTTCTCATTTGATTGTATTTTTTAATCAATATTTCAAAGAAATTTATATATAAGGAGAATAGAGAGTTATCCAAATATGTATGTTCGAACTGATATTTTATGAATAATTAACATCGATCATGATTAAAAAATCTATGGACTCATAAAATACTTTCTTTTTTTTCTAAAACGCATGATTGTAAGTAATTTTTAACCATCTTGAATTACACATGTTCAATTTTTTTATTTTAATCTGAGGTTTCTTTTGATAAAAAAAAAGTTACGTACTTGAGCAAAAATTTCCTTGATTTTGTGAGGAACTAGGAAGCATCAAACAGATTGGTCCGCATTGGTGCAGTCCAAGCTGGCCGGTTCAATTCATACGAGTTTATAATTTGACTCGGCGTATTCGTCATCTGTATTTACATGTCAATTGGTGGGTCTCACTGTCATTCAACTGTAGGTTTCAACATCCTTTAACATTTTTCTACCAAGACGAAATATCCGATATCAGATATTCGTTTAAATATAGATTTAGTTTGGAATTATAAAAATATAAAAAATAGTTAATGCATACCTACAAAAGAATTCACGTGCTAAAAAAGTTTGGCACCCCGTGCAACTTTATTTTCAAAATTTTATTAAACATATATATATATGTTATAAATATAAAGTATGGTGCATATGTCATAATATTACGATATATATAATATTATGACATATGCAGTATACTTTATATTTATAACATAATATATATAAATTTTGTGGACATTACATTCAAATTCCGCCAATGCATGGAGAATATGTCTTTTTGTATTAATTTTTTTTGTTGAGAACTAAGAGTGTCTATTTTTAATTTTTTTAAGTGACATATCCTTGATGTTCTCCCAAATTTTTTTGAACTGGATCTAAAGTGAAACCGATTCTAAAGTATATTGATCAAAAGTGTATTTTTGTTAAATCATATGAGAATTTTGCCCTCAGCAACCGTCGTGTTGCTACGACACTACCAGAGCATAAAAAAAGAAAAATATCTAATACTTTTAAAATATTGAATATTTAAATTCTCTCGTACCATTTAACAATACATGTGCATATTTTTCAAACTCCAAGAATTTATTCATTCTCTCTTTCTCAAAACTTGTATAAAAATTATCAATTTTTCTTGTTTTTAGTTTTTAAGAATTAGACATATTTTCTTTGCATTAATAAAGGTTGCAATAATTAAATATACAAGATACAAGATAGTGGACAGAGTTTTTTTTTCTTTTCAAATTGGTATTATGATGGATGAATTGAAACATGCCGTTCAACATTCTCACTTTTATTAGAAACCACGTTAGAATTAGAGATGTCAATGAGTAGGGTATGGTATAGATAATATCATACTCATCCTCATATCTATTAACATTTTCTATCCCCATACCACAAAAAATTCATGTGATGGGGTATGGGGAATCCCCATTTGGGTATGGGCATTCGGTGGATTTATTTTTGGGAAAACGGCACAAATAGTCCACTTTTCGACTATCAAATTAATATATGACCAAAAAATCATAGGAGTAAATTAATGGCCCTTTTAGCATTTTTATCATTTGATTATATTTTTTAATCAATATTTCAAAGAAATTTATATATAAAATGATAATAGAGAACTATCCAAATATGTGTGTTCGAATTGATATTTTATGAATAATTAACAACAATCACGATTAAAAATTTTATGGACTCATAAAATACTTTCTTTTTGACAATTTCAATACAATACATATTTAAAATTCAAATTATCACAAAAAATATCCATAACTCCATTTTGGCGGTCATTTGAACTTTCAAGATTTTTTAATTGGTTAATTGAAAATATCGTCAAATCTGATGAAAAAGATAAAATAACTTTCATGATTTTTTTTTCCAAGTTTTTACCCATTATAAGAGAAAAGGTTTTGTATTAATAAAAGGGCAATTTAGACAATAGCAATTGTTTTAAATCACACCAAATATAAAAAGCACTACTTACCTATTTGTAATTTTTTTGAGCCAATTACTAACTTACAAATATGTAAGTGGCTTATTTGCTAGTATTTTTATTTTTTCTTCCCGCAATCGATGGTTGACAGTAAAATTTAAAACAATATGAAACTATTTTTATATATTCATATCAAAACATCACAATAATGTTTCAAATTACAAAACTTAAAATGAATATAATTTAAAATATAATTAAGTGTTGTAAATTGTAAACATAAACTTGTTCATGTTCATCATATTTTATTTGATTTCTAAATTAATAACCATACAATATATATATAGGGTAAATGAGGATGGATAGGTCAAAACTCATGCCATACCGATACCGTTATCGGTAATTTTTTATATACCCGTACTCTACCCAAACCCATTTTTAAACCTCCATACCTTACCCATTAAGGTCGGGTACCCGTGGGTAATATTGACATCCCTAATTAGAATGAATTCACTTATTAGATTTGGATTCGAGAAATAATGTATGGTGATTAAACTTGTAAATTTGTAAAGACAAAAAATTAGTGAGATGGTATTAAACAAGGAAAATTGTTTAATTAGTTCTACATTATAGAAAATTTCTCTAATTCAAAAATTATATTTTGGGTCAGTTGAAACTGTGTTTGATGATAATAATCAAAGTTAATATTAGTTTTAATTTAGGAAAATTTGGAGGCTGAAATGTGTGAAAACAATTGATGTGGCCCTGCGGGAATCGGAAAACAGGTACAGCAAGGTTGAGACAAATTAGCAAAAGTAATGAATTCTTAACTTAATGCAAAAACTGTAAATTACATTCATTATTCATTATTACGTGATGGGTAATAAATCGCTGAAAGAAAGCTAGTAAGGTGTTAAGAATGGGTCAAATTGTATGGAGAGTTAATTAGAGAAGTTAAGTCCTCGTCAAATTTTATACGTATCCTTTGGTGCGTGTCTATACTTACTAATAAATTTAAGAACATTAATAAAACTCTAATTATCAAAAGCCTTTTTTTTAAATTAATCCTGTCGTTGCATGAGTAATTGAACTTATTATATTTTTAATTATGATTAGTACTTATAATCAAATTATATTTATGTGAATTAGATAAAAATATATTTAGTACGATATTATTTGTTTTTCAATTTATGTGAATAAAATCAATACAATGCTATATTGTTATTATTTTTACTTGTTGATACATTTTTATTCAACCAAATTTATAACATGTAAGTTTTTAAAAAAGTAATTAAGATTGTATAGTAGAAATATGCTCTAAGAAATTAGAAGAAAAAGTTGTCATTAGGACTAAATTGTCTATTTAACTTTGATCTTCCTTTAACAAATTTAATTTTTCATTTGTAAATTTTTTTATAACTATATATATGCAAATGTATGTAGTCTGTATTCACAATAGCAGTACATACTTCTCTTCCTAAAAAAATGGTATGTTTCATTGTTAAAAAATGGTATTGTTTCACTTGATAAAAAATATATTATTATTTTTTACAAGAATGACCCTATTATAGAAATAATAAGCAAAAATAATCACTGAAAAATATTAGTTGCAAATATAACCCAACAGCTAATACTATATAATTGATGAAATACCAAATGCTAAAAATACCATCATTATTCCTACAAGAAACCAACCTCATTTAAAACCTTAAAACAATCATTTTTACATATAAAAACTATCAGACATTTTTGTATGTAATGTAAAACTTTAAAAAGAACCATAAACTACAATTTTCTTTGTTTTTTTCAAAACAATGCATTGATTAGATTTATATCAGACATTTTTGTATGTAATGTAAAACTTTAAAAAGAATTATAAACTATAATTTTTTTTGTTTTTTCAAAACATTATATTGATTAGATTTATAACTGTTCGGATGTACTAAATGATCACAGATCGTGACACTTGGTAAAATACATTGTAACAACTACAAGGAATGTAACAAATGTACTTTCTTGGGACATTTAAGATTAACAGAAAAACATATAAATAGATTTGTTCAAAAAAAGTTCCACCCTCGGTTCCCCTTCTAAATTATTGATTAGATCTTTTCTTTAAACATAGAGATAAAAAAAAAAACATTTTCTGAAAATCAACAATGAGCTGTCAAACCAAAACCATGGAGATTATACAAACATGATGAATAGAGAAACATTTTCCCAGTTCGCCTGTTTGGGTGTCTTTTAATGGAGAAAATAGTGTTGGCAGCCACGTTGTGGCTGCAAGTAATGTTCGCCTCAGAAAATGAACAGTCCAAATTTATTTTAACTTAAAAATATAAAAAATAAATAAATAACAGGTTAGCATTTTCAATTTTCATTTGAGTAAATTTTAATCATTCAGATATGAACAAACAATTACGGTTGTCCAAGAATGGGCTCGCGGTCACATTGTAACCGGCAGACCCAATAGTTTCTTCGGATGAATGAAAGAGCTATTATATAGGTCACTAGTTTGCAATAGTGCGTGGAGAATATAAGAGCTTACCATGGCGATGATAAAAGATGGTTCTGAAGAAAGTTCCATAACTAGATTCAAGAACATCGTCAATTATTTTGTGGGAAACATGACAACCTCACATCGGTTGAGTTGAGTCACTTGAATTTCCATGAAAAAAAAAGCCAAATATCCAAAGAAAATGCCAAGTTCTAAAATGGGGATGAACTGAAAGACATATAACTTAAGTTACACCTTGGTGGGTTGCCATGATTGGTATCTAGTCCAATCTCTCTGTCCAGGATTAAGGGCATGTCCCTTGGAATGGTAGATATACTCATCTCCTTCTCCAGAGAAATTTTGCTTATGTTCAACTCCATATCTCCCTGGTTTTAGCATCAGTAGCTGTAAATTTTTAACATTTTTTTCTATTAGGGTCCACTTCTGATAGCAATATACACATGAAGGCAGAAAAAAGGAACTTGCCTCATCTCCGGTGTGATCAGTTATGTAGTGAAGCCAGCCATGCCATTCAGGTGGCACCTGAGACGCATTGTAACGACCCTTCTCTGCATATTCAACCCACCTGTGTCTACCTATAAAAATCATAGAAAAGGCATATTCTGTGTCAGTGAATCATCATTTAATGCACAAACAATAAAAACCTTCAAAACAAACCATCCACAAGTGATAGTTCAGTTCAGAACAGAAAATTAGTCTTGCATTACTGTCACAAAGCTAAGTTGATTGAAAGCTCTGGCCATTGATTGAAAAGGCTAAGTTGCAAGATGATGTTATCTCAATCCATCCAATGAACAAACCACCACCATAACAATATGATGACAATATAAATACAACTAGTAGAATAACCAGCGCATTTCTCACCACTTAGACATTTAATTGCATTGGATGAACAGGCATATATAGATGTATTATTAATTTTTTCTGCAGAATAAGAGATCAATATTATGTGCTCCTAAGTCTTTGCAGCAAAGTGATAATAATCTGTCACCTGAGCCTGAAATGTATACATGCCAATATCAGAAACAGAAATGCATAATAGCAATGTGAAAACACTAACACGACGAACATGGAGAGTCGGAAAGAGGATTTTTATATCTGCTTGATTTTTGTGGAGTTATTGTGGGTTCAGGGAATTGTAATTCCCTGGCTACGGATGCATGGCATCATGCAGGTGTATTGTTCAATCTGGGGGTTAAGCCTCTTCTTCAAAATTTGGGGTGGACTTTTGAAACCCCTAATAGTACTTTAATACAGCAGGGAAATTGGGCCTGGCCTAGGGCTATTTTGGAGTCTCGGCTAGCTAAGTTTGGAGTTGATCTTTAATATTCCTCATCCCCCCCCCCCTGCTGCGAGTGATGATGATGTGTAGAGCTGGAAATATCTTCTAATGATAAAATTTAGTATTAAAAGTACTTATGATGCTCTGGTTAGACATCATCCTCGTGTTCACTGGGCCAGATTGGTGTGGTTTAAAAGAGCTATTACCAGATTTAGTTTTATAGCCTGGCGACGAGGGATTTTATTTCTAGATGGCATCAGTCAATGAATTGGGCTGTGTTTTTGTACTGATGGTCTGGAGTAAATTGAGCGCCTCTTTTGTGCATGTCCTGTTACCTGTGGGCTTCTTGACAGTCTGCTGTTGAATCTGGTGTGGTTTTCAATGGTATTAGATGGCCTCAACTTCTGGATTAGTTCCTGATTAAGTCTGATCTAAAAAGTCTTGCCTTGGATATTCTTAGCCTTCTTTTTACGGCTTTTGTTTACTGTCTGGCTTGAAAGGAATAGGAGAATTTTTCAGGGTAAATTAGATATACTGATCTGATTTGTAAATCAATTTCTTCTATGATTAGAGATAGATTTGGTCTGTTAAGGGGGTTGTGCAGGATCCTATAACCACTACCTTGCAGACTAGTTTGGGGCTTAGTTCCTCGATTTTTTAGAATAGATAGGCTGCTTTCTTTGTTTCTTGTTGTGTTGGGGGCCTGTTTTCTTGGTCTCTTGTCTGTACACCCGTGCGGTATTGCCCCTTGTATAGTGTAAATATTTTTGGTTGAATATATATATATTTACCTTTTAACCAAAAAAAGGCCAAATATCCAAACTCCCCAGCGAAAGCACGTCAATCAGAATCTATGTCAAATGCATTGAGGGTTAAATGCAGTGATAATTGATACAGAATGTGTTAATTATTTAGCGAATTTCTTTAGTGTGTCCCTTATGTTATGAATGAAGGAAAATGATTTCATTCTAGAGTACAGATCGATAAGCAGATACACAATAGTTAAAAACATAAAAGCAGGATTCTTTCAAGAGGGAAAAATATACAGAGAAAAAATCAATGGGAATAATGTGTCAGGCAGAGGCCACCTAAGGCACAAGACAACTCAATAAGATAGCATCAATAAAAAGCTGCAACAGTTCATGGGCTGTGTATCTTTATCAGTTGAGTAAAAAGAGAGAAGACCAGAAGGGAGTAGGATGTACAAGACAAATCCAGGTGTCGCAAATAAGGAAATGTAAAACAAGAACTTTGGATCTAAAGCTGACTAAATGTACCATTTACACAAAAGGTGTAAAAAAGAAACACAGTATAATAAAGAGCACTACAGATAACTGGGAGCTTAAAACAACATCACGCGGTAAAAAGATCATAAACTAAATTGGTATGTGGTCAGTGATAAAGTAAACCAAATGACAAAGAATCACTCACCATATTGAGTCTTTTCATCAGCTTTCTCGTAGTATTTATTACCAAACTTATCAACACCCACGACTCGTGCCCCAATGTTGTGGATTTTGGTTTGCCTAAATCAACCACACATTACTAATTATTAGATGCTAATATTTTAGATAACAAAGAGTGATGATAAACTGTTACAAGTCTGATACTTGGAAAAGCGTGGATTGTTTAATAATGCACCAAGAAAGGCATATATGTGGCTTGTATTGTTATGCGTAGTTGCCAAGAAATGACAATCTTATTTCTACCCAGCTAATAATAGTACAAAGTTATGGCCTAGTATATTATCTTTAGAATTACTAGGATTCTTTTTTTGGTAAGTTAGTAGGATTCTAGATATAGCCTGCAGTGAGATGCTGTCAAAGAAAGTTCCAATGAATAAGAAAAGGCAGCAAATAGTAATCATGTATAACCATGGCATGTTTTCACTACCAAAACTTCATTCTTCTTCTTCCTTCAAATATTATTCGAAGTTGATTCAAAGCAGCACCAAAAGGAGCGATTCTTTATTCATATACGTAGTGGCTGTCGTTCATAGTTCAAAGAATTTACCAAGACTAGAAATGCAATATTCAAAGCCACCAATGCCACCATCAAGAAGATATAAATGGCAACCAAAAAAAAGAATTATTAAACTTTGATGTAATTTTCCCGAATTTCCTAGAGGAACACTTGTAATATACAGTAGATAGGACAAGTACATTGACTTACAAAAGGTTCCCATCCACAAGGCATTTCCTGTAAGTTCAAGAAGTAAATAAAGCAGCCGTCAGCAGATTAAACAAACAGATCTATTTTAAGATACATTTATCTAGAAGAAATAAAAGGGAGGATAACCTAATGTTGTTATGAACACCAAAGTACCACTCCATGAAGATAAAACCACAAAAATGATATACTGATAACCTGTTCTAAAATTTGCTACCAAGCAACAATCCCACCTTTTACAGCAAGGAATAATGAATTAAGTAAAGAAACATCAAACTTAGTGCATTTTTTTTTTAATAATCTCTTGTTCATCACTCCAAAATCAAAATCAATAAATAAACATCGCTACGCAGTACGAACAAAATATACATTAAACACAAGAATTCAACTATATAATTTCTAAGTGAGATCGCTCGCGTTCTCACCCTGTTAGCATCTATCTAATACTTATGTACATTTACTGGCAGAATTCCTTCCTATCATCCATTTTTCCTATTTGACTGACCAAAGGATTCACCTAAACATAGTTTTGGATTGAAAAAATCCAATTAATGTCCATCGAATGCTTACATTTTCGTCCCCCCCCCCCCCCCGGTTTCTTTGGTGAAGCAAGAAGATTATCAATCGAATAAAGAACTTCGGCTTAAAAACCAGTCGCTAACAATGGGAAAAAAAAACACAAATCCCATCATCTCATACCCAATCCACTCCCAAACGCTGCTCACTGCCAATATATCCAATCATGAAAATAAGAAAACCAAACCATCAATTTGAAATAAAATTCAAAGATGCTATCTTTGGCAAATAACTACTTTCCCAAATAATATGAACCAGGTTTTTTGAGCGACAAAACGTCTCAAAAGAAAAATGAATTTGGGAAATTGAAAGGAAACTGACGTGTATCCTTCTTCCTTGAGCTCTCTTAAGAAATTGCCGACGCCTTTCTCCTTGATCGCCTTCAACACCCCCCTCACTACCGATGCCATCTCTCTCTCTCTCTCTCTCTCTCTCTCTCTCTCTCTCTCCCGCTCTCTCCCTCTCACACACATACACACAGAGCTTATGGTGTTGTTGTCTATTTTCGGTAATTTCCCAAACTTTCTGAGAGCTGATGTCGATATTTGGACCCTTTAATTCTTTAGAGTAATTTGGGCCTCTGTTATCAGGAAAATACATAATTGCCATTCTTTCTTTTAGACCCACTTTTTTCCCTCTTTTTTTCATCTTCCCATTGTTACAGGGTTAACTTAGTGTAACATAGTATTGCTGGACTCCAGTCTAGCTCCAATTAGCTGCTAGACTGCTGTCTACCATTATGCGTCGACCATGGTTCAGAGAAATTGTTTGCTAAATTATGATGTAGAAGTACATTTAAATTCTTTAGTCATGGACTTAAAACAAGAGTTTTAATCATTGAATGTGAAGTTCTTGGTAAGGAAATATTTGAAAGTGATATACCTTGATGGTTAAAATCAAAGAATTTGTGTGACCAAGAACCCTACAAATTTTATAGCATACATATTAATTTTTTTTAACATAAAATCTCATAGACTTTCATCGAGTACAACATAAAGTATTACATCAGGGTGCTTTGAAAACACTAACAGCTCTTAATCTTCCCTTCTTTTGGTCCAATTAAGCTAACATGAGAAAGTAAACAAGAAAAATCGTTTGCTGCATTTTGGCTACGACATCTGCAACTGAATTGATTTCTCTTTTAACCCAATTGAGAGACATAGCAGCAGCTTGATTCTTCTTCCATCTGACTTCATTAACCAAGTTTTTGAGCTTACAGCACAGAATCTACTTCCATTAACCCAGCTGACTATCAATTTTGCATCAGACTCCGATGACTGACTATATTACTCCATCTGTTTCTATTAACCATCTCTAAACTCTCCTCTCTATATTGCTGCCTACTTTTACCACTCTACAAAGTCATTTGACCAAAGAATTCTCAAGAGAGTCTGATAACAAAACATTCAAATATGAAAGGACTTATGGTGTTTTAATATACAACTTTGTCGATAAAATAACAATCTTGAATGTACAAAAACCCGGCCCCACAATTATGAAACCCGAGTCCCCCCTAATCATCACCAGTGGCAACTCTCTGCTTCTTCCATTTATAAGCAGCTTCTAAGATCTTCAGATTCGTTGTCTGTGTCTCGTCTGGGAACAAGTAGTCCATAAATTCTTCAAACCTGCAAGTAAACAACAATCAAATTAGAAAAATAAGTACTATCTTAAAGACAAAAATCCTTCAAATGAACTGAATTCAGCCAAACTTAAATTTTGGATCAAGAAAGCATGTAGCATGATATACACTAAACAGCTGTGAGCAAATAATAACTTATGACAAAGGAGGAAACAAAAGGGTGTGTGTGAATCATCTTTAACATTTTAACTCGGCATATTATTAGGATAGGAACACATTTTTTACCCTTTCTTTTACCAATGTAATATGATAAGACTTCCGGATAAAAATTTAAAATAAAACAAACACAAAAAACAGAATCGAGTTCTCTAATGTTAAAAACAGATTCGAGTTCTCTATATGTATGAAAAAAAAATAATTTGTTAAAAAAGTATTTGGAAATATGTGCAGCATAAACCTAGAACTCTGAAACTAAATCCAATGGTCCAGATCACACAAACTCAACACCCTCATGTTGGAACATGAGAGGATCGAAATCCCATAAAAACAAGCAAGGAAATCAACCGGCAGCGAACCACTCGGGCACCAGCATTGTCTTAACAATGATAAAAGGAAAGGACTGATAAACAGAAAATAGGTATCATACCCTGCGGGACCATCTTCTGTTACAATTTGCCTCCTCTTCTTAAGTTTCTTAGGTAATTTCGACTGCACTAAACTGACATCACCAAGCTCACCATAACTGCTTTCCATATTCAACCATTCTTCGAGAAGCATTGCTCTCTCCTCTTTCAACTCTGGAGCTGAATTTCTAAAGTAATTAAGAGCTTTTTCGAAAACCCCTGATACATAAATTTTTTTTGTCAGATTCTGTTCCAACCGAAAGGGTGAAATTGTAACTCACCAAATATATACAACAAACATAATGAAATATCAAGAGTGACTTACTTCTAGCACGCTGAATACATTGACTCTTTTGTTCATGAAAGTATTCATGAGCATCATCTTTGGGTAATTCAGAAATCCTGCTATCCTCCTCAGTAGCTGATGCCTCAAATTTTGCATAACTTATCCATACCTTCAAGTGCTTCGTTCGATCTAAAAGTCTCTCATAGAGCTCTCTAGTTCTTTCAAATTCTCCTTCCGATATTTCAAAGTCTATATAGGCCTTCATAAAATCAATAAATACGTCAATTGCAACTCCCAGAATTTATATATCATCTACCAATAATATTCTCTCTTTTTAATCAAATCACTATTATTTTTTGAATATTCTTACAAAGGAATTATAGTACTTCAAACGATGACTATGGAAATGATGTATAAACAGTCACCTATTTACAGGATGAACACAAATAAAAGAAACCGTGAGACCACTACATTTAATGCTACTACTTAATTTGGAGGGAGAGAAACCACAAATATAAGAAATTTTGAAGGGATAGGAAACTCTATGCAAGTTTTCTTTTTGCTTCTAGTCTTCTTAGAGAAACCACATGTTGGTTTTTTAGCGCAATTGGATGAACAACTGTGTAGGCTCTCTTTAGATCCTGATTCCTAGGTTGTAAATACCCTTTCTCCAGGGTTTTTTATAATGTATCTCTTACTTACCAAAAACAATTATTATCGCTACTTCCACTCCTAAAAACAAAGACAAATAAAGAAATTTGGAAGTGAATATGGCATCTTGTGATGCCTACTTCCAGGGCTTCAGGTTTTATCACCTGCAAACTTTAAATCTTCCAATAAGCTCTAAGTTTTCCAACAAGTCAGTGACTTCAAAAGAGTAAGTTATCTAATACCACAACAAAGCTCATGTGCAGCTCATTTGATAATTTTAACAATAGCTGAAACTAAGATTATACAAGTACCTTCCACAATAACTCTGGCATATCCAGTGCAGACTGGGCAATCGCAAGTTCAAATATACCCCTGGCTCGCTCAGTTTCAGAAAGAGATCTCTCCAATTCTGCATACTTACTCCATGCATAACAGTTTTCTGGTGCCCACTCCAAATACTTCTCATATAATCTACGACAGCGATCTATATTTCCCAGTTGTAGCTCTATCTCTATATACTTCTTGAATATCTGTTTTTCAAAACAGAAAAAAGTGTGCTCTCCATTATAACTTCAGGTCTTTTTAGAAATTGAATAGTGCACCACTTCACCTACAATATTACCTTATCTTTAGGAGCTTTTCCAATTGCATTGCCTAGAATTTGTCGAGCACCTTTCAGATTCAATTGTCGGATTTCAAACTTTGCAGCTAAAAGCCATATCTTCGCAAATGAGAATTTCTTATGTGGGATCAGCTTAAGACACTCCCTGTGAAATTCAAGTTAAATGATAAACCCTTCTCAATAAAATTCCTTCAACACAAACAGACTGGGATTGGATTTCAAATTGCTTCTTCCCTCAAGCCCAACGCCATAAAAGAATGTATTTTGAAAAAAAAACAATTAGAGAAAAAACTATTAGAAAACATTCATTACAGGATATAAAGCAGTATAGAAGCATCCCGTAGTCTACTTGGGAATAAAATACTTTCAAATTATATCTGATAATTAAGATATACATCAAAACAGTAGTTTAAAACCGCATCAGAGAGAACATTCAAATTTTTTACTTAGTAGTATCTAGACATACCTATAAACATCTCGTGTACGCTCCATATCTCCCGCATCAAGCTCCTCATATAGGGCATAATTAATCCTACATTACATATAAACAGTCAGCAACAATCAAGCACATTGAACCTCATCAAGTCAAATTAAAGAGACATACTTTCATTCAGACATACCACAAATAAATATACCGCTGCCAGTAACGTTTCTCCTCAGCCGGAGGAACATTAGCTATTGCTCGCTCATAGACCTCCCTAATCCTTCCCTTGTTTCCCACACTCTCCTCCAAACGGATGTAATCAAACCAGGTATCATAATTAAGGGGGTTCTTCCGCACTTCATCTTCATATTGAAACCTCCTCTTCCCCACTATAGCGTCCTCTATCCCTTCCCTATCACCGTACTGTTTCTCGAATGCAACAAACTTTCTATACAAATCTTCAGCTCTGCCTTTCGGAATATGATCCAGGGCGAACTTATAAATGCACCTGGCGCGCTCATTTTCTTTACACCTTTCTTCAAATTCCGCAAATGCAACAAACAGTTGTTCCGCCTCTTCATCATCCGCCAGTTTCTCCACTGCACGCTCGTAAACATGTCTTGCCCTCGCAATCTCCCCGTTTTTCATCTCAAATTTTGCATACCGTATCCAGGCCCCGACCTTCGGATGACATTGAACGAAGCGCTCAAAAATTCCCCTCGCTCGCTCGACTTCATTGTACCTGAGCTCAAACTTGATATAAGATAGCCATCCCTGCTGGTCAGGCATCCAACTCATCCACCGCTCGAATATTTGTCTTGCACCGGCCACATTGCCTAACATCTCTTCCATATGAATGTATTTGTACCAGAGCTGGTCTACTCTAGGCAACAGAGTAACTGCTCGATCCCAAACATTTCTAGCATGGTTAATGAACTTGTTCTTCATCTCCACCTCTGCATACTTGAGCCATAGGGTGTGGTTCCGATAATCGACCTCCAGAGCGCGTTCCCAAACGGAGCGAGCTCGATTGAAGTCCTTCTGGGATTCCTCCCACTGGGCATACTTGATCCAAACGCTGATATTCCATCGAACACGGCGGATCAGGTCCTCGAACTCCTTGCGCTTTCGAAGGCGGTAGTCAGCAAGCTCGTGCGAATCAGTGATTTTCTGCTTGGGGGGCCTAATCTCCGCCTCCTGGCGCTCACGGGCCTCGCGGAGAATCTGTTCGGCAGTAATTTGGATAGGAGCTGGAGTCTTGTTTTTCACTCTCGTAGGTCTCGGAAGTTTAACCTCCGTCTCCTTCCGAGTGAGGAAGCCTAGAGTAGGGTCTGCATCCTTACCCGAAGACATTGTGGAGAGAGAGAGAGAGAGATGGGAATTTTCGGGGAGAGAAAGAAGGGGAGAGGAAGATGGGAAAGGGAGTTGCCGTAGAGAGATGAGAGATAGGGAAGGAGTAGCCGGGGCGAGAGAGAGAGAGAGATTAATGGAGGCGTGGAGAAGAAGATGGGGCTGCTTATAGGTTTTAATCAAACTACGTAGTTTTGAAGGCAAAATTAACTTCCGTTCGGTTTTGAAAAGCACAAAACATGAACCGAGCCGGCGTTCCAAATATCAAACAAACCAGAAATTACATAAACCCACCTATTTCCGGTTGAATGATTTACATCCGAATGATCTCGATCTTTTTGATATAAAAATAAAAAAAATAGATTTATTATTTATTTATTTTTAAAATTAAATCAGAATAGTTTAACTGTTAATTTTTAATCCAACGGACATAGCTATCGATCAAATATGACCGGTAGACCTAATAATTTCTCTAAACAAAAGAACTCAGTTGATTAAATGGACGCGATTCAGTTCGCTTTTCTTCATCGGTCATTAATCTCTCTCTTTTTAAATTATAAATATACATTCCTAAGAAAGTCGTTTTGGAAATTTAGATCCCTCTTTTTGAAATCTGATTAATTTTGGCCCCATTACATTTTATATGACTAAATCTCACTTGAGATGACTCAATTTACACTCATTATATCATACTATCAATAAGGTTTTTCAACTCCGAACGGTAATTCTATTTTAACTCAATTGATACTTCGATTGGAGTCATATCTAAAATTTTATATTATAGTTTTTAACTCCTTTTCATTTAATAATTTCATAATACAAAGTTTTTAGGTTGATAGCCTAGTTTCACATGAGATTTTTCTATACCTTTAAAAGACCAAACTTTCTCGCTAGAGGTCCTAACAATGCACAATAAAAGGAGAATCACAATCTGTTAAGAGTTCCCTCAAACAACTATTATTACTCTCAAGCCAAATTAATAAATGAAGACAAATAAAAACAAGCTTCAGAAAAATAAAAGAAAAATGATTAAGGCTTGATCGAAGACAGAAGTCACATGATCCTCTACTACCAAGAACTGCCCAAGTAACGAACATCACGCATCTCAAGTGATAAGACCTAAATAACAGAAATAGTATTGTAAAGACAAAAAAAATGCTCAACCCAATTACCACTTTCTAAAAACACACAGACAATACCAACACAAGCACTCTACGTAAACATCGTCGAGTAGCCAATGAAATAGCCAGCCAACCCAAAAAACTACATTTCAAAATATGCCTAGAAAACCATAATAACTATGTGAAGGTATAGGAGGGTCGGAATCATTCACAAACACATTATAAACATTAAACAAAATGTCTCATTTTAACTCGGTTTATAAACTGTAACTTCTAATTTTTTTAACTTAAATAAATTATTAACTTATTTTAAAAGTATATTTTACTCAATTTTTTGAAATAAACTGGTAGCTTAAATAAACTAAAAAATTAATAAATTATAAACTTAATATCTTTTAATGTATTCACATTCTCAAAATTATCCTTATCTTCCTTAAAAACTACACCAGCCCTACTTTTCATTTTCATTTCAAATTTGCGAAAGGAAGAAGAGCAGCTGCCATCCTCGATTCCCTCCCTCCGATGATGAGCCACGTTTTTCTTCCTCCTGTCAAATTCGTCGACCTTCCATCAGACACCAAAATCGAAACCATCACCTCCTTCACCGCAACTTGCTCTCTTCCTTCCGTGCGCGACGTCCTCAAATCGATGGTAATCGACGGAACTAAGCTGGTGATTCTGGTTGTCGATTTTTTTGGCGCCGATGCGTTTGATTTGGTTTTTGAATTTCAAATCTCGCCATATATTTTTTACCCTTCCACGGCGATGGCTCTTTTTCTGTTTCTCTATTTGCCCAAACTAGACCAAAAGTGCGTGTCCTGAATTTATCTCGTCTCCAAATATTATTTTTTAATTTTAACCTTAATTCTTTTTATTTTTAACTTTTATAACTTAGTCAAGTTTTAATTTTAACACATAAGTACAATAAACGGGTACTTATTAATTTGATCCAGAAAAATGTCAAATTCAACATAAAATCCTTAAAAAAAACAGCCCAAAAGGCAGCTCAAAAAAGAGGAAAAAACCAGTCCCGTCCCAACTCGTTTGAGATTTTCCCTGTAGACGGGACGAGACGAGATTAAAAAAAATTATCTCATCCCGTGCACACCCCTACAAATGGTGACCTGTTAGTACAAGAGCTTTCGGATTTAATTCGTATACCTAGTTGTATGCTCATTCACGGGAAGTATTTACTCGACCTAGATTAGGAGCGAAAGAACGAAGCACACAAATGAGTTCTTCACCACTCAACAAGATACAAACGGGCAAAGGGGATATTAGATACAAATTGTGTGTGAGAGAGTGATTAAAAATAATTCACATCTTTCGTTAAGATGATGAATAATAACATTTTCGTTAAAAATGATATTAAAGTAATTTCAATTAAAAATAATCATATTCTTGACTTATTCATCAAACATCAATAAGGTAAAATATAATATTTTCATAAGATTATATAACTAGATATGTGAATATCCGTAGATTGATTTCAAAATTTTTTATGATTAATATTTAATTATAAACCAATAATGATTTGTTTTCTATTTATGTTATCAATAAGATGAAAATTCATATATGCATGAATTTATAAAAATACATCAATATATTTTGAATAAAAGAAACTATATGTTCATATGATATAATTATTTTTTAAGAATATGATAAATTAGTAAAATAAAACTATTTTCTATATGATTCAAATTCCATAAGATTTTAATATTATAAACAATGTATTATTATTACTATTTCACTTTAGGTTTAGATGTAGAATAATTTTTTAAGACTAATAAATTTTAACGTGCGTTGCACATTGTTAAACATAAAAATACCATTCCTGAACAAATAAGATAATGATAAAATAATTAGTAGTATGCTTTTAAATTTAAAATGATCAGCAACCATTTACTGAAATAATTACTAAAGGCAATGCAAGTAACTTGCACCACGACCCTTCTATATATATATATATATATGTTAGTTTTTGTATCCGCTTGATGAAATGACACTAAATATATAACCAATCCACAAAATTGGGGCATTTGAAAAGGTTGGAATTATCAAATTGATAACTAAAATACATTAATTTTATATTCACAATGCATTTCATCTTTCAATGATGAATGGTTAATTTTTATTTTAGATTTAAATGAACAGTATGAATTCAACTAATCAAATTTAATATAAAATAAGAAAGAAAAATTCAAGATCTGAAAAGTTGTTGCATTCATCTTAGACATAAAGTGGTCCAAATTCATACATTTGTCTTAGATTAAAGTGTTTTTCTCCAATGAAAACTTCAATATTCAGTTAACTCTAGCCATCAAATATATGCATACTGTAAATACTGGATTAGAAACTTGAAAAATTAATTTAATTAGATCCAATTAAAAGATGGCACGTGTCATATCTTGGACATTATTAATTTATAGAAAATATGTAAGGGGCAAAAGAGGAGCTTAAAAAAGTTTCTCCTCTTAAGCCCCTTTTAAAGATAATATAGGTGATGGTGTATTTATTCAATGTTAATATTAATTTTAAAATTATATATATAATATATTAAATTAATTGAATACGTGTGAAATAGGTAAGTGTCGATTAGTATGTTCAAAAGAACTCTAAAAGGATCTCAATAATTAGACATAATGTTGATATCATCTACATTACCAATTTTGTCAATGCATTTGCTGCCCTAAGATATCTCACATTTAAAATTGTTTTTTTAGTGTGAGAAATTGAAAAATAAATTATTTTCTACACATTTTCAAAGAGAAAATTTTAAGCACCTAATATCAAATTTAATGCATCTTGCTTTTTGTGAACTATATTTGAGATTTCTAGTACTTAATGTATATCCTTCGGTCTATAAAATTGATCGATTGTGTAGATAATTTATCGATACATATTGTGCAATGCACATGACTTGTATCTAGTATTATTTAATTTTATTATATTATTACTATTTTCATTTCGTAAATATTTTCAGATACTCATTTTTTTTTATTTTACATAATTTTTTAAGTAAATGAATAATATTATAGTTTGTTTCGTGTATTATTTAGAAAAGATAAATATGCTTTTACACTTTATTTTGTATATTTGTTATATCTTCAAAATTAAATAATTCAATTTTAATTTTTATTGTTTTCATCAGTCACACAAAATGGATTTTTTTTCTAACAAAAGTTATTTTCCTTTTTTTTTTATAAATCTAAAGGGAGAATCATTATGAGTAGTGGTCAAGTTCATCATGTGACTTACTGCAGTTGGATGAATTCAAGTTAATGGACGTTGTGAAAAAATAACCAGACAAAAGATTATATGCTCATCAAGTATTTTAAAGACGTGCGTCATGCTGACAGGTAAGCTCTTGTAGCTCAGTTGGTTAGAGCACCCGTTTAGTAAGCGGGAGGTCTTGAGTTCGACTCTCAACAAGAGCATATTATATTTGTAATTGTTTGAAAATCATTTTTAAATACTTTTATTCGTAGTATATCAATATTCCCCATATTATGACTAAATCTTATTGGTTACCACATACAAATAGTTAGCGCATACACAAACTCTACACTGCATGCGCATATTAACTCACTTCCATCATTTTGTGAGTAACTTCAATGATAAAATCTTATCTTTCGTCTCACCTAAAAAAGATTCATTATGTTCATTCGAAAAACTCTAACACTCCTTTTGTTTTATAGAAACTAATTCTAATTAGAGAAATATTGGATTTGGAAATTGACATCTCATTCAATCTACTATATCGCCAATTTTTGTATTTAAGTAAATTGGCACCATATATATGGTTGGAAATGGAGTGTTTTTACATCATTTCCATGAACCAATTTGATAAAAAAAAATTGGTGGGACTCACTACGTAAAAGGTCATTGGAGATTTGAGTTCTCCTCCGTGAGTACATCGAATAAATAATTAAATTTATCAAAATTAGATTTGAGATAAATGAAAAATTATCTTCCAAAGTCAACTAAATAAGAATGAAAAATATATGTGAATTGTAAAAATCTCACAGCGGAAATGGAGGAAAGGTTGAAGTGGTATCGTATATATAAAGATGATAGGATCAAGATTGATAATTTGATAAGCATCGAGGCTATCTCTCTTGTGCATGGGATGCAAATCCGACCCAACTCAACATGTGGAGTATTCTTTGTAAATAATGACCCAAAATGTTTTATTTTATTTGTAAATAAAGGCAAAAAATATATTTTTGGGTTAAATGCCATTTTAATGAGTTAAATGGCTTTTGTGGTGGCTCTCCCCACGAACACTATTAAAGGAGGGGTTCTACTCCTCAGTTTTCACACTAAAAAGCAAAAGCTTTATCTCTTTTCTTTTTGTTAGTCTCTTATTTTTAGTAGAAGTTAGTTAATTTGAGTTTTGGTGTGAAGATTAGTCTAGTCTCGGGTTCAGTTTTGGCTCGATCCCAGTTTGGCTTTAGTTCGATCCCAATTCAGTTTCCGGTTCAGTTTATTTTCAGTTCATTCGTTGGTTTGGTTTTCTGGTTCATTCGTTGGTTTGGTTTTCTGGTTCATTTGTCGGTTCCATTTTTTGGTTCAAGTCTTAATTCACGACTCACTACTTTAACGGTAAAGTTCAGACAAATCAGTTGGTTAAAAGTGTTGAAATCTGGTGCTTTTCAGCTACCTCCAATCATTTTATCTTGAAAAATATACATCGTTATCAACCTTTAGTACCACAAGTAAGGGGGCGTAATTGTTTTAAGGAAACTGTGAAAACATGATTCGATTGGTTTCCTCCTTGATTTATATTAGTTTTACTCCGTTCATTTAATTTTCACGTTGGTAATTATATTATTTACATTTAATAAATATTGTATTTTCATTGCTAGTTTTCATAGTTCATACTTATATTATTTACGTTACGTAATTAAGGGATTTGCATTTGGTAATTTCATTTGTTGTATTACTGAAATTTTCATTTAATCTTATAATGCAATACATTATTTCTAATCATCTTAAAATATTTACGACTTTACAAGTTATTGGTTATAGGATTAATTTTTAGAAATTGATTTGGTCTTTCAACCTAAAATGTTATTTTAAATATTCTCCAAAATTTTGAAACTACATAGAAGTTCTTTCTAGGAAATTGGAACTTAAAAAGGCATGTCCCTCCAATTACATGAGAACTAAATACTCTCGAGAGTGTTGGTCCTAGATTGGGTCTTAGGACCCTACCAGCTTTTTTAATAGTTATATGTAAAAGTACTATTTGATTTATTTTAGAAAATATTTGGATAATTAGAATATTTTCATCTTCAAGAAAATAACATAATTTTTAAAGTGTTGACACACTTCTGCTTTATATTTTAGATAAGGAAATATATTACCTGAAACAAACAATAATGTTGCATCGAACAATGTGGTGTAAGCCAAGGGCAGTACCCTACTATTAGGGCTCAAATGCCAAGCCTCAGGTTGTAGAACCCTATTGTGACTCATGTTGCCCGTACGACACTGATGTCTCTGCCTATTTTTCATAGAGAGAAACCTGAGTGGTTTAAATTTCAAAAGGTTGCAACAAAAGATGCTCTTCTACTTGACACCCATAATCTGATAAAATGTTTGACTGAAGAAGCTTCTGCTCAATGATGATGAGAAGGATTTTCACACGATCACTGCTATTTATACTTGGAAACATTATGACTACTTATGTAGAAATTACGTTATGAATGGTCTTGTTGATTCCTTGTATTTTGACAAGAAAATAACAAACGAGCTATGAGAATCTCTTGAACAAAAGTATAAGATTGAGGATGTAGGCGTCAAGAAATTTATCCTGGATTTTAAAATGGAGGAATCCAAAACAATGATCAGTCAAATGAAAGAATTTCATATTATTCTGCACGAGATTCATGCTGAGGGAATGCTGCTAGGTGAATTATTTTAAGTGGATTTTATCATTGAGAAATTGCCTCATGCATGTAAATATTTCAAGAATTATCTCAAACACAAATGAAAGGAAATGAGCATCGATGATCTTATTATTTGACTTCGCACCAAAGAAGATAATAGGTTATCTAAAAGAAGACGACCAAACTCTATTGTCGTGGTAAAGGCTAACAATGTAGAGCATGGTCAAGGTTTCAAAGCCGAGAACAACAACAACAAAAGAAAGGGTCCAAACAAGCTGGGACCTAAGGGAAGGGTTTTCAAGAAACTAAAGTTCTAAGACAAGTGCTACAATTGTGACGGTATAGTTCATAAATCTACTGAATGTAGATTGCCTAAGAGAAACAAGGAGGCTAATGTAATTGAAAACATTGCTCGAGATGTTTCGGACATCAACCTCTCAGTAGTGGTCTCTAAGGTCAACATGGTAGGATCAAATCCAAATGAATGATGGATTGACACTAGAGCTACCCGTTATGCATGATCTGATCGCGGGATGTTCTCTACCTTCAAAGCTATAGGGTATGGAGAGAAGGTGTTCATGGGGAACTCGACCACCTCTGAGATCAAAGGCCAAGGGAAAATGGTTTTATAGATGAATTCTGAAAAGAAATTGACTCTGAACAATGTCCCGTGTGTACCTGAAATATGAAAGAATCTTGTGTCTGGTTCAGCGCTGAAGAACCATGGATTTTATATGGTATTTGAGTAAAAAAAAAATTAGTTTGTCGAAGCACAAAATATATGTTGGTAAGGGTTATATGAGCGATGAAATATTTAAGCTCAATTTAATGACTTTGGTCAAACCCAATATCAATAAAGCTAGTTTTTCTGTTTACTTGCTCGAGTCTTCTAATTTATGTCATAGTGAACTAGGTTATGTTAATTATGATACTTTGTGTAAATTAATTAACTTGGATCATATACCCACATTTCACATTTCATATTAATTCCAATCACAAGTGGGAAACTTGTATCGAGGTAAAATTAACGAGGTCATCATTCCACAACGTTGAAAGAAATACTGAACCACTTGATTTAATTTACTGTGATATTTATGATTTAAAATTTATGAAAACAAAAGGTGATAATAAGTATTTTATTACTTTTGTTTATGATAGCAAATTATTGTATTGTATATTTGCTAAAGAGCAAATCATGAAGCTGTAGAGAAATTTATTCTCTATAGAAATGAAATTGAGAACAAACTTAATATGAAAATTAAGGTGCTAAGAAATGATCGAGGTGGTATGAATCGCCATTCCTTGAGATTTGTGCTAAACATGAGATTATGCATGAAATCGCAACACATTATGTACCTTAGTCAAATGGTATTGTTGAGCGTAAAATCCGTACCTTGAAAGAAATGATGAATGCATTTTTGATCAGTTCTGAATTACCTTAGAACATGTCGGGAGAAGCCGTTTTGACGGTTAACTATCTTTAGAATAAGATATCCAAAAAGAAACATGATAAGACCCCATATGAGTTATGAAAAAGTGATGGTACCTATACCAAAAATGTGAAGATAGGACAAATTGCATTTTCATTAGTTATGAAAATAACAATAGTGTGTATCGGTTCTTTGTGTAAGAATCTAGCAATCCTGATATTCACAAAAACCTGATAATGGAATCTAAGAATGCATCATTCTTTGATATATGTATTTAAATATTCATATAATACTATAATTATTTAATTAACTAGGAGGGCGAGTGAGTTCAGAAAGAGAGGGAAAATAAATTGAGTGCAAATTGATCAAGCGGTGCAGACCAGTTCAATTTAGCCTGGTAGGTCTGAATCGGTTTGGTTCTCCTGTGTTGGCCCGATCTGGTATAGTTAGGTTGAATCGATTCTGATTGGTTTGGCTGGACTGGTCTATTTTGGTCTGATTCGATTGAACCGGTTTAGTCTGTGTGAAATCTAGGTCGGGTCAGATCAGGACCAGTCGGGTCACAGGACCCAGTTACAGTCCAAACAGAGGATGAGTACAAGAAGAAAAAAAGAAAGAAAAGGAAGAATTGATTCTTACCGACGAAAACAGCGACGATGGTGATAAGCTACAACCTAAGGAGATGATCAAAAGGATGCCATTAAAAGGAAAATATAAGGAAACTAAGTAAGAAGAAGAGAAAATTCAAAGAGAGAAAGAAGAAAAATAGAGAAACATAGGAAAAAATCGAGAACAAAAGAGGGGAAAAATCAACGCTTACCGGAATTAATGGACAGTTACAAAGGGACGGTGATGCACAAACAGAGACGAAAGAGGAACGATTTCAAATCTCTAAAATTGAAGAACCAAATTTTCCAGTGAATGATTTTACATTAATAAAAATTCAAAGTTAAATAGTGAAAGAAAAGAGAAAAGAAAAAGGAAAGAGAAGAAACAAGAAGAAATCATTTACCCGATCAATAGAGGATCGTTATCTGTGATGAAATGAAGAAGAAGATAGAAGGAACAAAGGCTTGCTGGAAAACGTTTGAGAGAGAGACATAAATGGTTGCTGCGTGAGAGAGATGGAGAGGAAAAAGCGTATAAAGAGCATTAGTTGGCAGTTACACTAGGTTGTGGTGGTTATAGTGTGTGAGTGAGGAGTTTTAAATTACAAATCTACCCTTAATAACATTTGGTTATTAAATTCTTCCCTCCTTAAGAACTTTCGTCCTCGAAATAAATGTACCTTATTGAAATAACTATTGGTACTTGACACACATCTCTACTTCTCGTTCCCACGTTGCTTCCTCGAAATAAATGTACCTTATTGAAATAACTATCACGAAGAGTCTGATTCCTGGTCTCTAGAACTCTGACCGGCTTCTCTTCATTAGTGAGGTCGTCATGAATTTGTAGAGGTTCAAAATCAATAACATACGTTGGAGAAGCAATTAGAGAAACAAATCAAAACACTACGATTTGATCATGATGGAGAGTACTTACTAGGAGAGTTCGAAGACTATCTTAAGGAAAAAAGTATTATTTCTCAACTTACAACACCTAACACTCTAAAATAGAATGGTGTATTAGAGATAAGGAATCAAACTCTGTAGGATATGCTTAGATCCATTATGAGTTACTCATCCCTCCCAGATTCATTCTGGGGATAAACCTTGGAAATAGTGTCATATATTTTAAACCAAGTTCCGATAAAGATGGTGCCTAGTACACCATATGAAAGAAGGAGTGGATGAAAGTCATCCGTAAGCCACCCGTAAGCCACCTTAGGATATAGGGATGCCTGGCACACGTACTGAGACCAAAGACGGACAAGTTGGCCAGTTGATCAAAATAATGCCTTGTAGGATATCCCAAGAGAATGGCGGGATACGGCTTTTATAGTCCGGCCGACAATAAATCATTTGTGAGCATGAATGTGCCTTTTCTTGAAAAGAAATACATAAGAATTGTGAAGCCAAGAAGCACACTTGTGTTAGAGAAATTATTGACCGGGAGAACACCAAATCCCAAATCAGGACATGTTCCCGATTCAATAATGGAAGAAGCATAATCGGAGCTGGAGCCTACACAGCCTCGACATAGTAGGAGAGTTGTGAGACAACCTGACAGGTACATATATTATGGAGATTTCTTGACAACGGTCTCAAATAAGGATCACGATGAACCTGTTTTACTAGTAGGAAATGGCTAGTCCTAAAGCAAATCTATGGCAAGACGTCATGAATATCGAGATACAATCGATGTACTCGAACGAAGTCTGGAAGCTTATAGATCCTCCTGAAGGGGTAAAACCCGTAGGGTGTAAATGAATTTATAAGAAAAAAAAGGTCTGGATGGAAATGTGGAGACATTCAAAGCTAAGCTTGTAGCCAAGGGCTACACCCAAAATGAAGGTATTAACTATGAGGATACCTTCTCGTTGGTGGTTATGCTTAAATCCATCAAAATCCTCCGGTCCATTACTGTTGCACTCAATTATGAAATATGACAGATGAACGTCAAGACTGCTTTTTTAATGACAATCTTGATGAGCACATTTATATGGCTCAACCAGTCTGGTTCATGGAGAAAGACCAAGGGGGCAATGTTTGCAAACTACTGAAGTCCATTTGTGGACTTAAGCATGCATCAAGATTGTGGAATATCGGATTTGATGAAACTGTCAAGAACTTCAGTTTTGAGTAGTTAGTGTATGAACCTTGTATGTATAAGCTCATACATGAAGGGAGTGTGATTTTTCTGATCTTGTACGTGGACGATATACTGCTCATTAGGAATGATGTCGGAAAATTGCCTAATATCAAGATATGGCTTACAAAGCAATTTTATATGAAAGATCTTGGAAAAGATGTCATTGTCCTAGATATTCAATTCTTTCGCGATTGGAAGAATAGACAGTTGGCACTATCTCAATCATCTTATATTGATAAGGTGATGGATCATTTTAGTATGCAAGAATCTAAGAAGGGATATCTTCCATTTAGGAATGGAGTCAGCTTCTCCAAGGAGCAGTCTTCCAAGACTCCTCAAGAAGAGGAAGACATGAGAAAAATTTCCTATGCTCAGACATAAGAAGTCTCATGTATGTGATGCTTTGCACTAGGCCATATATTTTCTACGTCATGTGTGTGGTAAGTCATTTCCAATCTAATCCTAGACTCAAGCATTGGAATGCTATCAAGCATATCTTTTCAAGTATCTTTAGAGAACGAGGAACTACATGCTTGTATATTCAGGCACTAAGTTGAACATGACGGGATACTGACTCTGATTTTTAGGCGGATAAGGATTCTAGGAGGTCCACTTCAGGATTAACGTTCATCCCTAATTGTGGAGTAGTGGTATGGAGAAGTATCAAAGAATCTTGTATTAATGATTTTTCCATGGAAGCTGAGTATATGGTGGCTTGTGAAGCTTCAAATGAGGTTGTCTAGCTTAGAAAGTTCCTAAAGACTCTGGAAGTCATTCCAGATGTTGACAAATGCATGACACTTTATTGCGATAACAGTGGGGCTGTAGTAAACTTAAATGAACCAAGGATATAATAGATCTAAACACATGGAGCAGAAGTACCACTCATTAGAGAGATAGTTCAATGTGGAGATGTTTAAGTAGCACACATACGACAGTTAACAACTTGGTATATCCATTCATGAAGACTTTCAGCAATAAAGTCTTTGATGGTCATCTAGAGGGCATGGGGTACGAGATTATACACTTATATTTTAGTCCAAGTGGTAGATTATTGGAATTATGTCCATAAAGTATGGTGTAATAACTATTTATAACTAAACAATTATTTCTTTGACATTTATGTTTTACTGAATTTTATGAATAAATTGAAAGTTTCCTTTAATTAAAGTATGTTTATTATTTACTTAAGTCTTGAAACTATTATCGACGTAAGAAGAGTAAAGACCGAGCGGTCTTCCAGATAAAATCTTCTGAGATAGTTCAGAATGTTATCCGCAGTCCATGATTGACTAGGCAATCGAATCCAATTACGACTGTTAGGCTAAACCAAAGGATGCCAGTCTCTGGGCATGGGAGTGGAGACTCTAACGGTTGACCTAGACATGTTACGACACATGTTGAATAGATCAGTAACCAATTAGTTTAGAGCAAATGTGTTTATTTAGCTCTTAATCTAATTGTTGCACCTTAAGGGTATTTTCAAAATTATTTTAATCCTAAGGTGAATTCAGAACTTGACATAGTTACTTGCGATCTTTGATACACCAAAGGAGTCAGTTCAAATTGCCAGACAAATACCTCGACTGTTGGGATCGTGATTCAATGTTGGAGTTATGTGATTCACATATATAAAATTCATGGCAAGATTACAAAAGCAACAATATCACATTATGCTTTATTGATGAATGTGTAAATAAATAAATCGGGCCTGGTGCTCAATAACATATGTCTTTGAATAATACATTGTGATCTGTACGAGGCATTTCACTTATATGTCTTTCTTATTCGTAATCAATAAAAGAGTTAAGAAAATACTAACTAGAGGGGTAAAATGGTAATTTTATATCTCACTCTTGTTACTGATATTCATGAAGGATAATATCATAAAATATTATGTGGGCCGTGAAATATAAATGTTTATTTGCAATAACGGAAAATATAGTGCTCATGAATCTAGAGTTTATTCGACATTGGACTTATAATAGAGTCGTACGATATCAAGATTAAATATGACAAGAATTTATGAAGATAAATTAGTCAGGTATTTGAATCCCATAACTTTATTCATATGGGTTCGTTCGATCTTAGGATTAGTTCATAAGGAGAAGAATGAGAAGTAACGTCAGTTATACAAAAAATGTGTTTTGAATCAAGGTACACTTTCTGAAGTCATATGAGATGGATGTCATCACTAAACTAGTGAAGACCAAAATTAATGTTCAAATTAATTATTTTATTATTTTTTAATTATTAGATAATTAGTAGATAAAATAAATTAATGAGTTAATTAATAGGGATAAATTAATTCATCAATTTAGATTGATGAATTCAGACACAATTTTAGCTCTATGGGAGATCTAAAAACCACACATCACAGTGTAGGGAGAATGTGATTTTGGTTTTAACATATAGGGGTATATGGGTAAATTCTATAATTAAATACAAAGAAGGATTGTATTAGGGTTGCATCCCTAACTATTAATAACAGCAAAAAAGGTTTCTCTCTCTCTCTCTCACTGTTGCCGCCAAAAACCTATAGGGAAGAGAAAAATTTTGTTTTCTCTTCCACAGTTATTTTGAAAGCTCACACTCAATTCCTACGAAAATCCTTGAGAGATTTACTTCTGACTAGAACGAGAATGAAGAACGCGAGATAGAGAATTGGATCCCGCCAAATTAGATTTTCTCCATTAATTAAAAATGTATAAATTATTTTTATCTCTTCTCGGTACATTTTTACTGATATGCATGTTTATTGATTTGGTTTTGTATTTAGTTCGATTAAATGTATGTTTCAATTTTTTTATATTCCACTCATCAACTAGTCATGGTTCATTAATTTTTCTGTAAAATCTAAAACTCGATCCAACAATTTTTATCAGAGCCTGTGGTTTTTTGAATATTTATATTATGTATCTAAACGTATGTATGGATGAATATAACGATATTGACATATAATTTTTGTATGGTAGATTCAAAGCATGTTTGAATGTGTTTTATGAATGGATCTCGATCAATTGGCTCTAGGTGTTATTTTTCTATTTTAGAATTGATGTACGCTGAAATTGTGGCATATGATTTTATGTAATTTAATTTTGCAAGAGTTGTATCATTTAGTTCATTGTGATTCTGTCACAGCATCTTCCCGATAAAAAAATGTTGCACCAAGGTTCGCTGCCATTCACCGCGCTGCCTATAGCTCGCCGCACGCTGCCGGTGCATGCGCTGCCGTCCACTGCCATGTGTTGTTGTTTGCCGTTGTCGTCCATGGCACGCTGCCTCATCAGTCGATGTCGCGTCTCCACTACTGCGATGTCACTAGGGTTTAGGAAACCCTAGTGGGTGACGCTAGTGTTTAGGAAACCCTAACATGTCTAAGGCTAGGTTGGGCCTTGGGTTGGCGTGGACCCACCAAGCCTGTTGAGATTTTGGACTGAGCAAGTGTTGTTTGACCCAAATCATTCGCAGAGACTTGAGATTTGATTCCAAGCCCTATCTAGTCCAGAAAATTAAATTGATTTAATTTGATAATTATAATTTAATTTTTAATTTTTAATTATAATTTAATTTTTAATTTCTTTTAAAATAAATCAATTGATTAATTTACTTGGTATTTTTTATCAAAGTAAAAATTATTGAAAAATTAATTTTAACTTGAAATTTGAATTTTGAAGTGGGTATGGACCTTGGTAAAGGGTTACAAAAGGGTGAGACTTCCTGAAGGAGAATGAGATGATTAGTGACGCCATAAAGACTATCATTTAAATTATTGTAATTTGTTTATTATTCTTTTTATGGATTGTAATTAGAAATGAGCTATAGAGAGATTAATTTTGAATGTATGATTTATCATTAATCTCGCATCATCATATAACATATTATATAGGAATAGAGATATGTCAGTTAATATCAAATTGTCATGTAATATGTAATTGTAGTTTAAATTTCTGAAACTTGCTTTTCAAATTTGTAAAGATAAATCCAATTTTTTCAAAACTAAATGGGAGGGTCATTTACTTTGAAATGTTCCCAAGGTCCCCAACGCAAACTTGATAGTGGCACGAGGAATGGTTTAGAACCGACCTAGCAGTCCTCTGTTTAGTGGAAGAAACTTGGGTATCGTGTTGCTTTGATTCATTGAGTTGCTTGGGTGCTAAAGCTTGTAAAGGAAGTGCTGAGGCGGGACCATCCCTAGACGGACCGTTAGTTTATAACAATATTTAAAGCCGCTGGGTTGTTTAAAAACTTAGACTGAAACACATTGAAATCTCTCATAGGAGCTAGTCAATGAGCTAAGTTGACTAAAACCATTGGTGATTGATTGAGCTATATGTAGAGATATGTTCAGAAGCATTAACCAAACGAGAAGAGTCTCGATGCAATACGAAGTAGCTCGGGCATTCTCAGTTAGTAATATGTTACAACAACAACATAAGAACATGAAGACCAACGCTGATATCATGTTAAACATTACCTAAATGTTCGGGGATCAGGGTCATCAAGCCAAACAAGCTATTGTGTGAAACTTTATGAACTTCTAGATGGAACCAAGAACTCCTGTTAGAGAATGTATAATGCTGATCATTAGTAATATGAATGAGATGGAGATCTTGAAAGCTGAGATAGATGGCAAGACTCAAGTTGATATGATCCTCGAGACCCTGCCGGACACTTTTGAGAACTTCAAGCTTAATTATTCGATGAATATGTACTCTCTTCTAGAACTCATAAAGGAGTTACAAGCTCATGAGATCCTATTTTTGAAGGGCAAGAGGAAGAATGGAGAGGCAAACTTTACTGAAAGTAAGCATTTCACCTCTGGCGCAAAAAAGAAATATAAGAGAGATTCGAAGAAAGCAAAGAAGGGGAACTCGAAAGCTACGAAAGGCAAGGGTCTTGCAAAAATGGACAAGTCAAAAGAAAAGTGTCATCATTAGTGTTGGAATCCACGATGACACGCGGTGGAAGGCGTGAGGTATTTAAAAAAATTATAAAATGATAAACGATCGCATCGTTCAAATCCCAAAGATGAAAATTTTTTAATTGAAAAATAATTTTTTTAGATCATATCCATTATATATCAATACGTTAAATCTAAGACATACAAAGATATGTGTTATACATCTTGTAGTCTATCAAGCGTCCTTGCAAATAACGAATTTGTAATCTCATGAATAACAGACTACGAGATCCACATCAAGATCTTCCAAGCCAGTCCTCAATCACAATAGGACGTGTGTGAGCACATAGAATAAATCGAAGATACTTTTGTATCTCAAGATGTACTCAACACATGAGATCTAGAGATTTTTTAGAAGAACTACTATAGAGAAAACTTTGAGAGAATTAGAAAAACTTACAGAGTTTTTTAATTAACCTTTCATCACACAATTACACATTGATTGTAGTTGCAAGACTGAGACCAATAGAATAATATCAATATATATCTTCTAGGTCAAGGCTCATCAGATTTTTAGAGAATTACACAAATTAATAAATTAATTAAAAATGTGCAACTGTAGTAAGACCCACTACAATTGAGCAACGCTGCTGTAATATCCCGACCCTTCGTAAATGAGTATTTTTGTAAAATTGATTTCAAAGATAAAATGATTTTAAAATTTGATTTAAAAAAATGATTATTTGTAATTTTGGTAAAATAATTTTATTTATATATGGTTTAGTTTAAATTTCAATTATTCAATTTTAAAAGAATTTTAAAATTATATTATAAAATTATTGCTCACTCACACCTTGTACTTATATATACCCTAATATTACCCTAACCCCATTTTTATCCTTGATCAAGCAATCTCAACCCTCAATTTAGTTTCACTCACATTACATGCATATACACCCTAAACCAACCTTTAGCCTATTATATATATATATATATTCTCCTAAACAACACTTTCTTCTTCGCAGCCCTCTCCTCCCCCTCGTAGCCTCTTCTCTCCCCGCGCAGCCACCTACAGCCAGCAGCTCTTCTCCCTCGTTGGTCACTCTCTATTGAATTTGGGTAATCTTCTTCTCTTTCTTTAATCTCTTTCTCTCTCTGATTCGTCTCTCCGTCTCTTTAATTCTTGCTGATTTTTTGTCTCTCTTATTCACTCTTATTTCCTTATTGCTTTGCTTCTCCCTCTTTTACTTCCTCTACCTCTCCCTGTTTCTTCCCCTATCTATTTTTCTCTATCTTTGTCTCTCTTTGCTTCTCTCTATATCCCTCTTTCTGCATCCTTCTTCGTTTTCTCTCTCTCTCTTTCTCTCTCCCTTTGCTTCTGCCATCACTGGTGGTTTATCACCGAGGCTCATTTTCCCCTTCCCTCTGTTTTCCTTTCTCTCGTCCTCTATTTTTCTCTCTCTATCTCTGTCTCTCTCTGCTTCTCTCCATCTCTGTATCTCTCTTCATCCCTCTCTCTCTCTTCCCCTCTCAGTTTCCCTCAATGTTTCTCTTCCCTTCTTTGTTCTCTCTCCTTCTCGTTTTCTCTCTCTTCCCCTCCCTGTTTCTCGTGTTTTCTGTTCTGCAACTGGTTTTGCAACCAGTTGCTCGGCCCTGAACCGGTTCATCGTGAATTGAACTGCTTTAGCCTACTCAGACAAGTCTGAACTGGTCCGAGAGATAAAATTGAACCGGACTGGTCTGAACCAGCCTGGTCTGAACCTTTTGACCTGAAGCTTTATCTTTTGACTCTGGACCCGATATATTGTTTTCCATCCTCGTTCTGACTGTTCTGCACTATTTTAATTAAATCTGTATTTTCTATTTTATGATATTAAAAATGTGTTTATATTATTTTATTTCAAAACAATTTAGTGATTATATTTTTTTGGGATTTCAGGTCATTAATTGTTCAATTCATTCTTCTGCTTCAGGTAAGTGGGCTTGTATAATGATGTGACTCCCGTTGTTATAAATGTATATGCTTTGTGTAAGTGAATTTACAGTGTTATTCTCATCAACTTTAATTGTCTTTAAGAATGTTACTTTCATAAATATGTTGGGGTAAATTGACTTATATAACGATGTGACTCCGATGTTATTTTTGTATCATGTATTTATTATCTGTTTAACCATTTTTCGATAATTATTATATTTGGTTAACTTTTTGGTGATTTATTTCTGTTCAGTTATTAATGTTATTATCATGAGATAAAGGTCTGAGTATGACTGATTTTGCGTAGTATGTTATCATGTTTGATTCTGTTATATGTATCAGTATGCATTACATGATTAATTTTTGTCACACGTTAGATTCTGCAAGTTATGAGGTTAATTCATTCAAGTGGTAATTAAGCAAAATATGAACTTAAGCATGATCTTTAGTTAACAAGGAATCATGACTGTTCACGTTATGTTCTGTTAAATGAATGGGTGTCATCTGTTTATGCTTCGTCAAACATAAGGTGTTATCTATTCATGTTTTGGTCATTCATTGGGTGTCATCTGTAAATGTTTTCTGTCACTCATGAGGTGCCATCTGTTCACGTTTTTTCGTCACCTATGAGTGCCATCTGTTCTGTTGCCCAATGACTGTCATCTGTATCGTCGCTCGATGTGTGCCATCTGTTTCATCGCCCAATTCGTCATGATGTGTTTCAGTTAACTTGTGATAAGTTTTGATTAGGTTGTTAACTAAAGGATATGACAAGCCAAGATATGATTAAGATTATTAAATGATTCTGTTTGAGACACGTGTTATCTGCGTGCTATGTTAAGCCATGTCATGATCAAGTACATTACTTTATTTCATTTATGCTATATGTCAAGTTCGGTTATGTTATGTCATGATCAAGTACGTTACTTTATTTCTTTTATGTTATATGTCAAGTTCAGTTATGTTATGTCATGATCAAGTACGTTACTTTATTGCATTTATGTTACATGTCAAGTTCAGTTATGTTATGTCATGATTGCATTTTTGACATGTGGATGCATGTTATTATGTGGGTTTTCTTACTGAGTATTTTAAAATACTCATTCCCCCACAGTTATTTATGATGCAGGTGGTGATGGCGAGCAGCATGAGTGAGAGACTATCATAATCAATTAGATAAGATGAATTTATGTTTTCAGTTTATGATTTGATTAAAAACTTAGGAAAACATTTTCTGTTAAACTTGGTTACTCAAGTAATTTATTTTACGATATGATTTTCTACGAATTATGACGAGTGAAAGTTTCATGGTTTATGGATTTCAAGTTTTGACGTTATTTCAGAATTTAATTCAGTTTTCTGAGGTTTTATTAATTATGCATTTAAGACACTTTATCGCTTCCGCTATTTTATAATTAAGATTCTGATTATGGATAAGTTTAATGCTTCCGCTATTTAAGGTCAGGGTTTTTCCCATCATGGTAAATTAGTAATTTTCAATTCGGGAATTTTACCAAAATTAGGGTTTGTTTCGAATTGAAGATTTCAAAATTGTGAAATTACACTTATGTTTAACCCTCGAGGATCGGGGTGTGACAACTGCACTGTCACACGACACTGTACTGTGCCGTCAAGAGCCACAATGCCTCACAACATTGATGACTCACAGCACCACTGTAGTGTCATGTGACACTACAGTAGTCCATGTCAATCTTTGATTCAAAATCAATGATTGACATATGGCAGTCCAATAGGCCACATGGAAATTTTCCAACTTTATTATTTATTTTAGTCAAATAAATATCTAGATATCAATTAATTTAAAATTAACTTATTTGATCTCTCAATCAATTATCTTACATGTTAATTAACAGATTAGATAAACCAAATCAAATTATTATCTCATAATGATTTAATATTTTTTAATTTTATAAATCAAATATTTTGTCTCACTTATCGATCGACACAAATTTAATCGATAAAATTATTTAATTGTAATTTCCAAAAATAACGTTAAATAGTTTAATTAATTAATTAATTTTTAATTAATTAATTACATATAGTTATCTGATAATATATATTTGCCCCAGAAATTTAATCCCTATAGCAAGTAAGGATGTAAGCGGTTTAGTTTAGTTCAGTTTATGAGGGTTTATCAAACCAAACCGTAACTACGGTTTGTACATTTCAAAAACCATCTGCACCGAATAATGCATATAAATCCGACCTAACCACACCATAAGAAATAAACTAAAACTAAAAAACTGGATCAAATCGGCAGATTCACACAAACGAGATATCTCAGAGAGAAGAGAGATGATGGAGAGAGCCAAGAATGACATAGAAGGAAGGGAGACGAATTAGAAAGAGAGAGAGAGAGAGAGAGAGAGAGAGAGAGAGAGAGAGAGAGAGAGAGAGAGAGATAGTTGATGAAGAGAAAGAGACGGTGGAGAGAGACGAGATGGGCAGAGAGGTGAGATGGAGAGAGAAAGAGACGAGATGGAGAAAGACAATGGAGAGGCAAGGGAAGAGAGATGAGAATTAGTATGTGAGAGAGAGTGAGAGACGCTATGGGCACTTAGAAAAAGAGAGAGAAATTTGAAGTTAGGGTTTCATAAAGGTTGAAATGCTAAAAAATAAAAAATAATGAGAAATGTAGAGAGATGGAGTCAAACTCACGCTCTGGCCTTGTTTAAAGCCTTTCCAGCAAGGCACCTCCCACTAGGTTAACCACTCATTTGATAGTTTACCATGACCCATTTGATATATATCGGTGTGGTTTGGTTCTTAGTGGTTTCACACCCTTAAACCGCAAACCAAACTAAAAATTATGGTTTTCACATATCTTAAATTGATTGAAACATAAATAATATGGTAACCAATCAAACCAGCACGGTTTGGTTCGGTTTGCTTACATCCCTAATCGCAAGTTAGTCATTTTCTCATGTCCTGAAATATTCACACCCTAGACTGTGTAGTATAGATGTGACTTGGGGACCATGAACTCATAATTCTAAGCTCTAATAAACCAGATTATTAATTAAATTTTTAATTAAATAATCTTATTTATTAATTTCATTATTACTCCACTATAAATATGAAATTACACTCTTAGATATTACAAACCGAATTTACAAAGTATTCTCGTGTAGTCATTGATATAATCATTTCATGTAGTTTTGTCTTCCAATTATTGGTTCGTAAATTGGAGTTGGTTAAAATTACCGTTTACCCTTTTAATTATCTTTTCATTCTTAAGTACCATTAATTCACAAGTGAATTGTCAAGTTATAATCAATTTAAATAAAGCACATTCACTAAGATGTCTATCCACATCAATGATTCGGATCTAGATCACATGTATTCATAATACTTAGTGAACTATACTAGCAACTCTTCATATAAAGATTTTATACTTTAATGTGTTGCAGCCTATTTTATTCATTATCTATGATCTTAATCATCTCATACTTATACAAGATTGTAGTCTTATTAATGAATATGAAATTTTTGAAAATTTATATATAAATTATTCAACAATAATTCAAGAGAACAATTATAAGAAAAAAAAATGTAATTTCATCAATTCATATTAAAAATGTTTAAACACATGCTTTGACGGCACTATGCCCAACACTTAGGAAATGAAGATGCTCGACACACGTACTAAGATTGAAGATGGGAAAGTTGTCCAGATGATTAGAATTATGTTTGTTTGTAGGATATCCCAAGGGAACGAAAGGATACATCTTTTATAGTCCGACCGACAAGAAAACATTCATGAGCATGAATGCACGTTTCTTGAAGAGGACTACATAAGAAGTGTGAAGCCAAGAAGCACACTTGTGCTAAAGGAATTTTTGAGTAGAAGAAAACCAACTCCATAATCAAGACATGTTCCCGATTCAATAATGGAATAACCACAGCAAGAGCCGGAGACTACGAATCTTCGAAGTAGTGGGAGGGTTGTGAGACAACCTGATAAGTACATGTCTTATGGAGATGCCTTGACAACAACCTCAGATAAGGATCATGATGAAGCTATTTTCTACTCGCAGGCAATGGTTGGTCTTGAAGCAAACCTATGACAAGACACCATGAATATCGAGATACAATTGATGTACTCAAATGGAGTCTGGAAGCTTGTAGATTCTCTTGAAGGGCTAAAACCCATAGGGTGTAAATTGATTTATAAGAAAAAGAGAGGTCTGAATGGAAATGTGGAAACATTAAAAGCTAGGCTTGTAGCCAAGGGCTACACTCAAAAGGAATGTATTGATTATGAGGATACCTTATCGCCAATGGCTATGCTTAAATCCATTAAAATCCTCATATCCATTATTGCTACCCTCGATTATGAAATCTGGCAGATGGACGTCAAGATTACTTTTCTAAATGACAATCTTGAACAATGCATTTATCTGGCTCAACTAGACGGGTTCATGGAGGAATTCCAAAAGGGAAAGATTTATGAACCGGTGAAGTCCATTTAGACTTAAGCAAGCGTCCCGATCATGGAATATCAGATTCAATGAAACTATCAAGAAATTTGGTTTCAAGCAGTTAGTGGACGAACCCTATGTGTATAAGCTGATACACGAAGAGAATGTGATTTTTCTAGTCTTGTACGTGGACGATATACTCTAAGAAGGGATATATTCCCTTTAGGCATGGAGTCAGCCTTTTTAAGGAGTTGTCTCCTAAGACTTTTCGAGAAGAGGAAGACATGAGAAAAATTCCATATACATCAGCCATAGGAAGTCTCATGTATGCAATACTTTGCACTAGGTCAGATATTTGCCACACCATGAGTGTGGTAAGTCATTTATAATCTAAACCTTGACTCGAGCATTGTAATGTTGTCTAGCATATCTTCAAGTATCTTGCGAGAACGAGGAACTACATGCTTGTGTATTGAGATACTGACCTGAATATTATGGGTTATACCAACTCTAATTTTCAAGCGAAAAAGGATTCTAGGAGGTCCACTTCAGGATCGATGTTCATACTGAATGGTGGAGCAGTGGTATGGAGAAGTATCAAGCAAACATTGCTGATTCTAGCATAGAAGCTGAGTATATTGCGACTTATGGAGCTGGAAAGGAGGCTGTCTGACTTAGAAGCTCCCAAAGACTCTTGAAGTCATTCTATGACACTTTATTTTGATAATAATGGAGTTGTAGCAAACTCAAAGGAACTGAGGAGCCATAAAAGATCCAAACACATAGAACGGAAGTACCACCTCATCGGAGAGATAATCCAGCGTGGAGATGCTGAAGTAACACACATATCGATGGTTAACAACTTGACAGATCCATTCACGGAGACTTTTAGCAATAAAGTCTTTGATGATCATCTAGAGGGTATGGGGATACGAGATTCTACACTTCTATTTAGTCTAAGTGGGAGATTGTTGGAATCATGTCTATAAAGTAGGGTGTAATAATTATTTATGAGTAAACAATTATTCTTTTTGACATCTATGTTTGACTGAATTTTATGAATAAATTGAAAGTTTCCTTCAACTAAAGTGTGTTTGTAATTTACTTAAGTCCTGAAACTGTTATCTGGCAAGTTAGTCATTTTCTCATGTCCTGAAATATTCACATCATAGACTATATAGTACAGAGGTGACTTAGGGACCATAGACCCATAATTCTAAGTTCCAATAAACTAGATTATAAATTAAATATTTAATTAAATAATCTGATTTATTAATTCTATTATTGCTCTATTATAAATATGAAATTGAACTCTTAGTAATTATTAAATATATTTACAGAGTATTCTCGTGTAGTCCATTGATATAATCACTTCATGTTGTTCTGTCATCCAATTATTGGTTTGTAAATTAGAGCTGATCAAAATTATAATTTTATCCTTCTAATTACCCATTGATCCTTAAGTACCATTAATTCACTAATGAGTGAGCAATTTATAATCGTATCATAAATTTGAGCTCAATAACCATTCAATTCCAGAATTAACACTTAAGGGAACCAATATACGATCTGTTAGGATAGGTTGGATTCCAAATCGTGTAAGATCATATTCCTAGCCATCCATGTCAGTGAATCTCCAAAACAAAAGCAACTAACCTGTTTTATAAAAAAACCTTAATGAGTGAATCAAAAGATTAAGTAGATATGAATATGAGTTCATAAGTACTCAAGATTTAGACTGATCTACATATGATCATCAATTTTGATGTCTATTAAATTTTTATGATAAACGGTAAGTTAATAATGATATTAATCCACATCAGTCGTGTCCTATATAAACTAATTATATAAAGTATCTTCACTAAGATGTCTATTCACGTCAATAATCTAGATCTAGATCACATGCATTCATAATTCTTAATGAACCATACTAGCAACCATTCATTAATGATTTCATAATTTAATATGTTGTGATTTATTTTATTCATTATCTATGATTTTAATCCTCTCGTACTTATATAAGATCATAGTTTCATTAATGAATATGAAATTTTCAGATATTTTTATAAATTACTCAACAATATCTTAACAACCATTTTCCATATTTCATAGTCTAAACTAGAAGCTACGGATAAAAGGAAGCAAATGGATTTTAGTATGGCAACGAGAGAGAATGTCTCTTCATAATAAACTCATTCTCTTTGTGTATAGCCTTTGGCTACTAGCCATGCCTTGAAATTCTCTACTTTCTCATCTGCACCTCTATTATTCTTGAAGATCCATTTACATCCAATGGGCCTAACAACTTCAAGTGGATCTACAAGTTCTCTAAAAGAATTGGAATACATCGATTTCATTTCTTAGTTCATGGCATCTTGCCACATTTCCTATTCAGGATATTCCATTGCCTCTTTAAAAGTTAATGGATCGTCCTTATCAGTGTCAGAAACTAGGACATGTACCTCTAGTTCATAGTGAATAAGTTATCTTACAACCCTCCCACTACGATGTTGCACCGGGGTTTCCTGTACATAAACAATGGTTTCTGTGGTTTGTCGTTTATCAGTTAATGATGAAGGTGGTCTGATCTCATCAGATGCTAATTATTCAAGAACTACTTTGCTCTGAGGTTTGTAGTTTTCCATATAGTCGTGTTCAATAAAAGTGGTATTTGTCGATATAAACACCTCTTGAGCCTTGTGATTATAAAAGTACCCACCTCTTGTTTCTAGAGCATAACCAACAAATATACACACTTCAGAACTTGGGTCTAACTTTCCAGTTTTAGGTTTAAGAACATGAGATAGACACTCCCATATACGGAAATGACGCAAACTAGGTTTGAAGACATTCCATAATTTTAAAGGTGTCTTGCTTACAGATTTAGAAGGCACTGTATTCAAAATGTAGGTTGCCATTTGAAGTACATATCCTCAGAATGTGAGTGGCAGTGATAAGTAGCTTAACATCGACCTAACCATTTTCAATAAGGTTCGGTTTCTCCTTTTTGAAATACCATTTTGCTGTGGCATTCCAAGCATTATGAGTTGAGATAGAATGCCATACTCCAGCAGGTAATCCTTGAATTCTAAATCTAAGTATTCACCACCTCGATCTAATCGAAGTGTTTTAAAAAATTAATCTAATTGCTTTTCAGCTTCGACTTTGAAGTCTTTAAACTTTTCAAAAGTTTCAAACTTTCTATGTATTAGGTAAGTATAACCATATTTAGAGTAATCGTTCATAAATGTGACGAAATATTAATAACCACCTCTAGCTTGTACATTGATTGGTCTACATATATCACTATGTACTAGTTCAATCGGTTCTTTGGCTCTTTGGCCATTTCCAGAGAAATGTCTCTTGGTCATTTTACCTTTAGACAAGATTCACAAACTGGAAGAGTCCCAACTTTTAGTTCTCTCAAAGCACCATGCTTTGTTAATTAGCTTAATCTATCTAGATTCATATGTCCCAACCTAAGATGCCGTAGATATGTGTCATCAACATGAGAAACTCTTTGTCATTTGTTACTTTTATGATTTGCTACTTTTAACAATTTTGAATTATTAACGCACGTTCAATCCGTTTAAGCATATACCGTCTGTTTAAAACTTTGACAAAATATTGAATCTATTATTCAAAATAATAAACTGATTATTAATAAAAGAAATATCAAATAATTTTTCATGGAGTAACGATAAAGAAATCAAATTTCTTGAAAAACCAAGAATAAAATAAACTTTGTTCAAAACAAAAAAATATATATTTCTAAAGCATAAACGAACTGTCCCCATTTGTTTTGCTAACATGAGCGCGTCACTGCCAACTCTCATTCTCACTTGCCATCAGACAACTCACTTGATGAATCAATCATCAATAAAGAAGAACATACATGGTTAATGGCTCCTGAATCCAATATCCATGATGACAAATCTTATTCCACTAAACCTGTTTCAAATACAAGTAAATCATATTTACCTTTCTTTTTTAGTTCAGAGAGATACTTGCTACAGTTTTTATCTACTAACCTTCAACTCCACAGTGGAAACACTTTCCTTTGGGTTTGATGTCTCATTTGTTCTTCTTGGCCTTGGGTGACATTTTGGCTTTTTTTTTCCTCTTTTGTTCTTACTACTGTCCTTACCATTGTTCTTAACAACATTGGAAGAAGGTTTTTGCTCAGCAACATTTACCTCACCTTCTTTGGTCATACTGTTGTTGAGTGACTCAAAAGTCTGCAGCTCATTCAACAATTGAGTCATGTTGAATTTCAACTTATTCATAACGTAACTGGTGGTGAACGTAGGAAAAGCAAGTGTGAGCGACTCAAGTATAATGTTGACTTACGTTCGTTCATCAATGGTAGCCCCATGTACATCTGCATCGTGTATTATGTTGATCATGTTCACGCACAGAAGTACCTTTCTTCATCTTAGTAGTCATGTAGCTTCTACTAGCCTTATGAAAACTTTTATCAGACTACTGCCCAAACATTGTCTATAAAGATTCCATAATCTCATAGGCAGTTTCCATACTTTCATGCTCTGTTCTCAGAACATCATTCATGCTCACTAGCATGTAGCATTTAGCTTTTTCGTTGGACAGAATTTAAGCATCAAACTTGTCCTTAACATTCTTAGGGGCATTGACAATGGGGTCCTCAGGACATTCCTCAGTAAGAACCAATTTGTGGTTCTCACATATTAGCATCAAATTTAAATTTGCCTTCCATCTTATGAAGTTATCACCATTAAGTTTTTCAAGCTCGAGTAAACGAGTAATAGGGTTGCCCATGGTAGAAATAATAATTACTAAAAAAATAAAACATACATCATTCAATATAATTGAAATAAATATCAAGAATTTTGAAAGTAAAGGTGATGCATGAATGTAACATATCAAACACATAAACTTAACAAAATTACTAATCACGATAAGACAACCTAAAAATTAATGTGCCGTCTTAGGATCAGTCAGATTAATTTTAAACTGTCTATGAGATATTTTCAGCCTTAACCTCAAAAATATCTCATATATTCTCTTTTAACAATAAGTTATCGCTAATTTGGTCATGTCATAATTATCCACTCAAATCATAATTGTGACTTTGTGAGTGTAACCCATTATTTGGAATTCCATGACTTGATATTGAATATGTCGTTTTAGGGTCAGTGAAGTCTGAACTACATCACTTATTCCTATCTCTTTAAGAAATTCAACCTTGATATTGATACAGTTCAAAGAGGACTATAATAATACATATTTCTAAACTACAACTTTTAAAAATAGAAATAATTACAAAGAGGACTATAAGAATACATATTTCCAAAAAAAAAAAACTCCTTCTCCACGAGCAGTCCATCTTCATAATCTTTAAGCTTTGATAAAAACCCTTTTAATTATGATAAACTATTTTTTCTAATTAAATAATCCTGCCAATTATCTTTTAAAATTAATTGAATTTGATTAGTCAAAAAATAATTTGATGATTAATCAATCTTGGGCCAAACCCAATCAATTAAATTAATTTTAATTTTCAAAAAATTAAAATGGATAACAATCCTTTTAAAATTTCAAAATTCAAAATTTAAAAGATAAAGGATATGATTAGTAGTACAGAGATATAACAACACAGTAACATACCCTGGCAATCCCAATGATTGTCGCCAGCGGTGGTAATGGGACACTTCCACTGCCACTGAATTTTCTAACGGCGTCACTTCCGGCAACCACTTTGCCAGTGTCAGAATTCTTAATTCCTATTTATCTTTTCTTCTCCTCGTTCGTCTCGTGCGTTCTTTGTCTTCTCGCGTGCGAAATTTTTACATCATGATATTCAAAATAAAAATACAAAAAATCTTACTCACCAATTGACTTACACAAGATCTAAAGAAAAATAAAGAACAAAGCCTAACCTAAATGTCACCATACAATTAACGATTCATCATCATGCATGCATTCAAAAAACATAACTATCCATTGATTCATACATATCAACATATATAATGAATAATTCAAGAAACCCACACAACATTTAATGTATACGTATATAAAGACCACTCTGATAAAAATTATTAAAATCCATGGCGACGCGCATCGAAAGGCGTGGTGGTGTTTTAAAATAATTTATAAAACGATAAACGATCGCATCGTCTCCAATCCCAAAGATGAAAACTTTTTAATTGAAAAACACTTTTTTGGATCATATCCATTATATATCTATACATTAAATCTAAGACATATAAATATATGAATTATACCTCTTTTAGTCTATCAAGCGTCCTTGCAAATATTAAACTTATAATCTCACGAATAACCGATTACGAGATCCACACCAAGGTCTTTCAAACCAATCCTCAAAGACACTAGGATGTGTATGGGCACAGAGAATAAGTCAAAGACACTTTTCTATCTTTTGATGTACTCAACACATTAGATCTAGAGATTTTGGAGAAGGACTATTGTGAGACAAAACTCAGAGAGAATTATGAAAACTTACAAAGCTTTTTGATTAACCTTTATCACACAATTCCACACTTATTACAATTGCAGCATTGGAGGCCAATAGAATTATATCAATATATATTTTCTAGGTCAACGCTCATTAGATTTTTTTAGGGATTTACACAAATTAAAAAATTAATTATAAATGTGCCATTGTAGTGAGACCCACTGTCATCGAGCAACATTGCAGTGCCACACGACATTGCACTGTGCCTTCAAGAGCCATAGCACCTCATGACATTGATGACTCATAACATCACTGTAGTGCCGTGAGACACTACAATGTGCCACGTACGTGGCATTACAGTAGCCCATGTCAATCTCTGATTCAAAATCAGTGATTGACATGTGGCAGTCCAATATGTCAGGTGATAATTTTTCAAAATTATTATTTATTTTAATCAGATAAATATCTAGATATCAGTTAATTCAAAATTAAGTTATTTGATCTCTCAATCAATTATCTGATCTGTTAATTAACAGATTAGATAAACCAAATAAAATCATTATCTCATAATGATTTAATATTATTTAATTTCATAAATCAAATATTCTATCTCACTTATCGATAACCACAAAATTAATTGATAAAATTATTTAATTATAATTTCCAAAATTACATTAAGTAATTTAGTTAATTAATTCTTAATTAATTAATTACATGTAATTATCTCATAATTATATATTTGCCCCAAAACTTTAATTCCTATGGCAGGTAGGGGTGTAAGCGGTTCGGTTTGGTTTTATTTATGAGAGTTTATCAAACCGAACCGTAACTGTGGTTTGTACATTTCAAAAACCATTCGCATTGAATAATGCATATAAATCTGACCAAGCCACACCATAAGAAATAAACTAAAACTGAAAAACTAGATCGAACCAGCAGATTCACACATATTCAACGAAAATGCCAGAAAATATAAAAAAATCTCAAATAAACAAATATGAATAAGACGGTAGAGAGAGCCAAGAATGACATAGAAAGAAGAGAGACGAAATGGAGAGAGAGAGAATTGATGAAGAGAAAGAGACTGTGGAAAGAGACGAGATGGGCAGAAAGGTGAGATGAAGAGAGAGAAAGAGACGAGATGGAGAGAGACGATCAAGAGGCGAGGGAAGAAAGATGATAGTTAGTATGTGAGAGAGAGTGAGAGGGGCTGTGGGCGCTTAGAAAAAGAGAGAGCAATTTAAAGTTAGGGTTTCATAAATGTTGAAATGTTAAAAAATAAAAGATAATGAGAAATGTAGAGAAATGGAGTCAAACTCACGCTCCAGCGTTGTTTAAAGCTTTCTAGCAAGATGCCTCCCACTAGGTTAACCACTTGTTTGATAGTTTACCATGCCCCATTTGATATATATCGGTGTGGTTTGGTTTCTAGCAGTTTTCACAGCCTTAAACCGCAAACCAAACCAAAAATTATGGTTTTTACATATCTTAAATCGATTGAAGCATAAATAATATGGTAACCGATTGAACCGGCACGGTTCGGTTCGGTTCAGTTTGATCAGTTTTTGAATTTTGCTTACACCCCTAACTGCAAGTTAGTCATTTTCTCATGTCTTGAAATATTCACACCCTAGAGGTGACTTGGTGACTATGAACCCATAATTCTAAGCTTCAATAAACCAAACTATTAATTAACTCTTTAATTAAATAATATTATTTATAAATTTCATTATTACTCCACTATAAATATGAAATTGCACTCTTAGAGATTATAAGATGAATTTACAAAGTATTCTCGTGTTCTCGTGTACTCATTGATATAATTATTTCATATAGTTCTGTCCCCCAATTATTGGTTCGTAAATTGAAGTTGGTCAAAATTACCATTTTACCGTTTTAATTACCTCTTGATCCTTAAGTACAATAAATTTACTAGTGAATGGACAATTTGTAATCATATTATAAATTTGAGCTCAATAACCATTCAGTTTCAGAATGAATACTTACGATCTGTTAGGAAAGCTTGAATTTCAAATCTTGTAAGATCACGTTCTCAGCCATCCATGTCACTAAATATCCAAAACAAAAGTCACTAGCTTTTTCTACAAACAAATCTTAATGAGCAAAAGATCCAGTAGACATGCACAGGAGTTCATGACTACTCAAAATTCATATTGATCTACATATGATCATCAATTTTGATGTGTATTAAATATTTATGATAGACGGTAAGTTAATAAAGATATTAATACACAGCGGTCATGTCCTATATAATCTAATTATATAAAGCACCTTCACTAAGATGTCTATCCACATCAATGATCCGGATCTAGATCACATGCATTCATAATACTTAGTGAACCGTACTAGCAACCCTTCATTAAAGATTTCATACTTTAATGTGTTGCAGACTATTTTATTCATTATCTATGATCTTAATCCTCTCGTACTTATACAATATTGTAGTCTTATTGATGAATATGAAATTTTTGAAAATTTATATATAAATTATTCAACAATAATTCAAAAAGAATAATTATAAGAAAAGAAATGTAATTTCATATTGAAAATGTCTAAACACATGATTTGATGGCACTATGCCCAACACTTAGGATATGAAGATGCCTGACACACATACTGAGACCGAAGATGGGCAAGTTGGCTAGATGATCCGAATTATGTTTGTTTGTAGGACATCACAGGGGAACTTAAGGATACATCTTTTATAGTCGGACCGGCAAGAAAACACTCATGAGCATGGATGCACGTTTTCTTGAAGAGGACTACATAAGAAGTATGAAGTTGAGAAGTACACTTGTGCTCGAGGAATTATTGAGTGGGAGAACACCAACTCCATAATCAGGACATGTTCCCAATTCAATAATGGAATAACCACAGCAAGAGCCGGAGACTACGAATCCTCGAAGTAGTGGGATGGTTGTGAGACAACCTGAAAAGTACATGTCTTATGGAGATGACTTGACAACAGCCTCAGATAAGGATTATGATGAATCTATTTTCTACTCGTAGGCAATGGTTGGTCTCGAAGCAAAACTATGGGAAGACGCTATGAACATCGAGATACAATCGATGTACTCGAACGGGGTCTGGAAGCTTGTAGATTCTCTTAAAGGGGTAAAACCCGTAGGGTATAAATGGATTTATATGAAAAAGAGAGGTCCGAATAGAAATATGAAAACATTTAAAGCTAGGCTTGTAGCTAAAGGCTACACTCAAAAGGAATGAATTGACTATGAGAATACCTTCTCGTCGATGGCTATGCTTAAATCCATCCGAATCTTCATATCCATTGTTGCTACCCTCGATTATGAAATCTGCCAGATGGACGTCAAGACTACTTTTCTAAATGACAATCTTGAAGAGTGCATTTATATGGCTCAACTAGACGATTTCATGGAGAAAGTCCAAGAGAAAAATATTTGTGAAGTGCTGAAGTTCATTTATAGACTTAAGTAAGCGTCCCGATCGTGGAATATAAGATTCAATGAAACTGTCAAGAACTTTGGTTTTGAGCAGTTAGTGGACGAATCCTATGTGTATAAGCTGATACACGAAGAGAATGTGATTTTTCTGGTCTTGTACGTGGACGATTTACTGCTCATTGAGAATGATGTAGGAAAATTATCTGATGTCAAGATCAACTTACAAAAAAATTTGATATGAATGATCACTTCAATCAACTTACAAAGGAGAAGCTGCCTTTGTCCTAGGTATTCAGATCTTTCAGGATCGGAAGAACAGACGGCTGGCATTATCCCAAGCATCTTATATTGATAAGGTGTTGGATCACTTCAATATGTAAGACTCTAAGAAGGAATATCTTTCCTTTAGGCATGGAGTCAGCCTCTCTAAGGAGCTGTCTCCTAAGACTTCTCAAGAAAAGCAAGACAAGAGAAAGATTCCATATGCATCAGTCGTAGAAAGTCTCATGTGTGCAATGCTTTGTACTAGACTGGATATTTGCTACACCGTGAGCGTGGTAAGTCATTTCTAATCTAACCCTGGACTCGAGCATTAGAATGTTGTCAAGCATATCTTCAAGTATCTTACGAGAATGAGAAACTACATGCTTGTGTATTCAAATACTGACTTGAATATTATTGGTTATATTGACTTTAATTTTCAAGCGAACAAGAATTTTAGGAGTTCCACTTCAGGATCGATGTTCATCCTGAATGGTGGAGCAGTGGTATAGAGAAGTATCAAGCAATCTTACATTGCTGATTCTACCATAGAAGATGAGTATGTGACGACTTGTGGAGCTACAAAGGAGGCTGTCTGACTTAGAAGCTCCTAAAGACTCTTGAAGTCATTCTAGATGCTGAAAAACCTATGACATTTTATTATCATAATAATGGGGCTGTAGAAAACTCAAAGGAACCGAGGAGCCAGAAAAGATCCAAACACATAGAGCGGAAGTACCACCTCGTCGAAGAGATAGTTCAGCATGGAGATGCTGAAGTAACACACATATCGACAGTTAACAACTTGATAGATCCATTCACGAAGACTTTTGGCAATAAAGTCTTTGATGATTATCTAGAGGGCATGAGGATACGAGATTGTACACTTTTATTTAGTCCAAGTGGGAGATTGTTGGAATTATATGCATAAAGTAGGGTGTAATAACTATTTATGAGTAAACAATTATTTTTTTGCCGTCTGTGTTTTACTGAATTTTATGAATAAATTGAAAGTTTCCTTTAATTAAAGTGTGTTTGAAATTTACTTAAGTCTTGGAACTGTTATCATCGTAAGAAGAGTAAAGACTGAGCAACCTTCCAAACAAACTCTTCTCAGATAGTTTAAAATGTTATTCGTAGTTTTAGGATCGACTGGGTAATCAGATCCAATAACGACTGTTAAATTGAACCAAATGATGCCAGTCTTGGGATATGGAAGTGTAGACTCAAACTATTGACCTAAACATGTTATAGAACAAATTAGATTAGAGTAAAGCCATTTATCTAGCTCTAAATCTAATTGTTACATCTTGAGTGTATTTTCATAATTACCTTAATCTTGAGATGAATACAGAACTTGACTTAGTTACTTATGATCTTTGATACACCAAAGGAGTGAGTTCGAATTGCTGGAGAATATCTTGGCTGTTGGGATCATGATTCAACTATGATAGAGTGGTGTGATTCACATATATGGAATTCGTGACAAGATTGCAAAAGCAACAATATTATATTATGCTTTATTGATGGGTGTGTGAATAAATAAATCGGGCATCGTACTCGATGACATGAGTCATTGAATAAGATATGGTGAATTGTACGAGACACTTCATTTGTATGTCTTTCTAATTCACAGTTAATAAATGAGTTAAGAAAATAATAACTAGATGGGTAAAACGGTAATTTTATATCACACCCTTGTTACTGGTATTCACGAAGGGTAATATCATAAAATATTCTGTCGGCCGTGAAATATAAATGTTTATTTGTACTAAAAAAATTTAGCGCGCATGAATCAAGAATTTATTCAGATTCGAACCTAAGAGTCTTACAATGTTGGGATTAAATATGTCAGAAATTTATAGAGATAAATCAGCCAGGTATTTGAATCTCATAAATTTATTCTTGTGGGTCCATTCGGTCTCATGAGTAGCTCATAATGACAGGAATGAAAAACAACGTTAGCTGGACCAACAACGTGTTTTGGACCAAGATAGACTTCCCGAACTCATATGAGATGGGTGCCATCACTAAATTAGTGAAGATCAAAATTAACATTCAAATTAATTATTTTTTTATTTTCTAATTATTGGATAATTAGTAAATAAAAATTTAATTATTTGATTGATGGTGATCAATTTAATTCATCAATTAGATTGATGCATTTGGACACAATTTTGACTCTATGGGAGATGTAAAAATTATTCATCCTAGAGTAGGGATAATGCAGTTTCGGTTTTAACGTATATGGGTATATGAGTAAATTCTATAATTAACTATAAAAAGGGATTGCATTAGGGTTACATCCCTAATTGTTTACAGAACAAAAAAGGTTTATCTCTCTCTCTCTCTCACTATTGCCGTCGAAAACCTATATGGAAGAGAAATTGTGTTTTCTCTTCCACAGTTGTTTTGAGAGCCCATACTCAATTCCTAAAAAAATCCTTGAGAGATTTACTTTAGACTCTAATGAGTTGTTTTCGGTGTAAGGATCAATTGATAGCTCTGTGAATCTCAAGAACGAAGGATGCGAGATAGAGAATTGGATCCCGCCAAATCAGATTTTCTCCAATAATTGAAAATGTATAAATTATTTCAATCTCTTCTCGATATGTTTTTACTGATATGCATGTTCATTGATTTGGTTTTGTATTCAATTCGATTAAATGTTTGTTTGAATTTTTTTGATATTCTGCCCATGAGCTAATCATGGTTCATTAATTTTTCTGCAAAATCTAAAATCCAATCCAACAAAAAGTGTGCAGTCTTGGTAAGAAGATCCACGACCACCTAAATGGAGTTATAATCTTTTACCATCCTCGGTAGCACTAAGATGAAATCCATAGTCACAAGCTCCCACTTCCATTCAGGAGTACTTTGTTGCAAGACCCCAGATGGTCGCTGTCTCTAAGCCTGGATCGGCTGGCTGACACATTAAACACTTACTAACAAAATCAACAATATCACGCTTCATACCTTTCCACTAATAATGTAACTTTAAATCGTGATACATCTTAGTACTGCTAGGGTGCACTGTGTATGGTGAACTATGAGCCTCCGTGAGTAATTCCTTCCTAATGATTGCATCTTTCGAAACACAAAGCCTCCTATAAAAATGAAGAGCTGAATCATTACCGACAATGAATCCTTGTCTTTTCTCTAAACCCACTCACTACGAATCAGAAACAACTTAGAGTCTAAATTCTGTGCATCGGTAATATGTTGTTCTAATGATGATTGTACTGGGAGCTGAGCTAGCTACACTGTAGTATCTTTCAGCAAGACCTGGATCTTGACACATTTTAAATCTTCCAAGATATGCTTTTTAGATGTAATAAGAGCTGCTGAATGAGCTAATTTTTGACTTAAGATATCAACCACTACATTTGCCTTTCCCGAGTGATAAATGATCTCGCATTCATTATATTTTACCAGTTCTAACCATCGGCATTGCCTCAGGTTCATCTCTTTTCTGAGCGATAAAGTACTTGAGACTCTTATGATATGTGTAAAACTAGCATTTACAACCATACAAGTTATGTTTGCAAATTTTGGGGGCAAATACAACTGCAGTCAACTCCAAATCATGCGTAAGATAGTTCTGTTCATAGGGCTTTAGTTCACGAGAAGCATATGCTATGACCTTTCACTGTAAATCACAATGTCGCTCTTACCATATGAAATGGTCAATGCTGGTGTTGACATTAAATTTTGTTTAAGGCTCTCAAACATTTCTCACACTCAACCGTCCAAGTAAATGTGGCATTCTTCCTGGTCAACTGAGTAAGTGGAACAACGATCTTTGCAAAACCGCCCAATGAACCTCCTGCAATATCCTGCTAGACCCAGAAAACTACCAACTTCCCTAACATTTATCGATTGAGGCCAGTTAACCACTGCTTCAATCTTAGACGGGTCAACGGAGATTCCATCTCGAGATACCACATGACCAATGAATGATACTTGCTGAAACCAAAACTCACACTTCTAGAATTTAGCATATAACTGATGTGTCATTAATGCTTGCAAAACAATCCTGAGATGATCCATATGCTTAGCTTTCGACCTAGAGTACACCAGAATATCATCAATGAAGACAATCACAAAAGAATCCAAGTACTATTTGAATACCCTGTTCATCAAATCCATAAAGGCTATCGGAGAATTCTTTAACCCAAACTACATAACTACAACTCGTAATGGCCGCAATGAGTATGAACGTTGTCTTAGGAATATCCTCATCTCGAATCCTAAACTGATGGTAACCTGATCTCAAATCAATATTTGAGAATATCGATGCTTCCTGAAGTTGATCCAATAAATCCTCAATGTGTGGTAACGGTTACTTATCCTTAATAGTGACTCTATTCAACTCCCTGTAATGCATAGCCTCATTAATCCATCTTTCATTTCAACAAATAATAATAGAGCACCACAAGATGAAACATTGGGTCTAATGAAACCCTTATTCAGTAATTCTTGAAGTTGGTGCTTAAGTTCTTTTAACTCTGCAGGAGCTACATGATACGGAGTTTTGGATATATGGGTAGTGCCTAGTACCAACTCGATACAAAAATCTCTCCCAATGAAGAGGAAGTCCCGACAAATCATCGGGAAAGTCACCCAAAAATTCACAAACAACTGGAACTGAACTAATATGCACTTGTGTTTTAGAAGTCTCCAAAGCCTAAGCTTAAAACTTGTTCCGTCTGTTAGTTGGAAGTGAATTCCCTTACGATAACACTCACTTTTAGCATGGTCAGTTTCTAACAAATTCACCATAAGATCATACCAAAATCGTGCATCCCTATGGCTATAAGTCTAACATCCATGCCTGACTTTGCGATCGACATTGAACAAGTTATCTTTTAAACATTCGCGGAGATCTGCTTCACATTCACTTCATCTTTCGACAAGGAGAGAAGCTACAATAATTATTCATATATGTCTTCTAAGCTTCCTAGCATGTTAAAACGTAGACTTTACATATTGCTTTGATATCAACTAAGTTGCCACCCTGACCTTGTTCTTTCAGACGACACATATTAAGGTAACATCATTCCTTTTGCTCTTTAAACAATCATTTGACTCTTAATAGCACTACCAAAGTTGGTGCTTTGTTGCACATAGCGCATTCTGGAGGAGAACTTGTAGCTTATCTCTTCGTACGTTGTCATCTTAGATAGGCATTCTGATATTTCTTCCTTCCATGTGATGACTGATCAGACTGTGATAATAACTTGATCACGACACTCATCTAAGGATTAATGTTGCTTGAACAACCACCATAGACATGGCGTGATAATGAAGAGCCACGTACCTTTGATCTAAAAAAGGAGATCCTTTTCAAACTATCAGGTCTTCAAATTCTCGCTCATACTTTGTGATGCTCAAATCACTAAAACTACCATTTTTCATCTATAACTACATTAACCGATGAAATAAAAGATGCTTAAACTTATGGAACATGTCTAGTCATCATCACCTGTCACATACATATACATAATATGAGCATATCATATACTTATACAAGCAGAAATGAGTGACATGCCATACTTTTCATAATAAAAATCTCTACAGAATCTACAACATTTGCTTTGATACTAAACTGTAAAACCCCAATTTCTGAAAGTTAAACATGCATGTATTTTGACAATTCAAAAACACTCAATTCAATTGAAACGTTAATTTGAGAAAATCCCTGAAATCCCTAATTTTGCCATACCTTTAACATTAAATAGCGAAAGCTTAAAATTATTTTAAGAGAATGCATAAACTGTAATAAATGTAATATTAATCTGTAATAAAGTCAATCATGAAAATCTATAAAACATGAAAGTCAATCATATTATCGTAGACTAAAACATGAAAATTCATAAAATTTTAAATCAGTTGGAAGTTAACTAAAAATCTGTCTGTAATGTCATATATCATAATTTAACATAAATTTCCTAATTCTACTGGCTATGACAGTTCCTCACTCCTGCTGCTTGCCATCACCTGCAACACAATCATCTATAGGGGTGAGTATTAAAAATACTTATTAAGTAAACTTTCATACTAGTAAACTTCACATGACAATAATGTAAACATGTAATTCATGCAACTGTAATTTATCATATTCACTTGATTATTAAATCACATAAAATACTTGTAATTAATATAGCTGAATTTCATGATTATCACGTAACTTAAACTGGCACTTATAACTTGTCTGATCATGATTTGACATGTCATATCCTTTAATTAACAACCTAACAAGAATTGATTCACACTTGAATTTGAACTTATAATATGAACGTGAACATGACAGAATGAGTGTCCAGAAACATGTGTCACTTAAGGTTATCTAAACCTTAAGGACACTGACATGAACACGGTGACACCCAACCGTATAACTGATAGCATGACGTGAACAGTCTGGTTACTTGATAACCAAGTGACATGTCTAAGTCTACTTCTTTTTTACTTATCACTTTACTTAAGTTAATTTCTGGTTACTTGATAACCAAGTGACATGTTTAAGTCTACTTCTTTTTTACTTATCACTTTACTTAAGTTAATTTCATGATTCATGGTTACTTGTATTCCTAACTAACATGCAACTTATACGTGAACATAAACGTTATAACTAATGAGTCTAAAACTCAAAATCTAATCATACATAACATGATAATTAACTGGACTGATATGGAAAAATAAATAAAATACTTGATCATAATATTTCGTAATAGAAAGAAATTAATAAAACAATAATATATTAAATATGCTACATTCATAACATATGAATCAAATTATTATATAAGTCCACTTACCTAGATTGCTATGAATTAAATTCAGTAACTAATGACCTGAAATCCAAGGATCTCAGATCACGAACTATTCATATAATACTATAATTATTTAATAAACTAGGAGGGCGAGTGATATCAGAAAGATGTGAAAAATAAATCGGGTGTAAACTGAGTTCAGACCGGTTCAACTAGACACGTTCGGTCTGAACCAGTTTGGTTATGCTGTGTTGGGTTAGTTTGGTCTGGTTGGATTGAACTGGTTTGAGTTGGTTGGGTTGAACCGGTTCAGGTTAGTTTGGCTGAACCTGTTCGCTCCGGTTGACAGACTGGGTGAAATCTGGGTCGGGTCGGATAAGGACCAACCGCGTCACAAGACCCAGTTACTGTCTGAACAGAGAACAAGTACAGGAAGAAAGAAAGAAAGAAGAAGAAAGAAAGAAAAGGAAAAATTGATGCTCATCGACGAAAAGAGTGACGAGGATGATCCGCAACAACCTAAGGAGACAATCAAAAGGCTGCCATTAAAAGGAAAATAGAAGGAAAGAAAGTGAGAAGAAGAGAAAATTCAGAGAGAGAAAGAAGAAAAATATAGAAACAGAGGAAAAGACTGAGAACAAGAGAGGGGGAAAATCAACGCTTACCGGAATTGATGGACGGAGACAAAGGGATGGTGATGCAAAAACAGAGATGGGAGAGGAACGGTTTCAAATCTCTGAGATTGAAGAGCCAAATTATTCAGAGAACGATTTTGCGTTAATTAAAATTCAAGGTTAAATAGTGAAAGAAAAGAGAAAAGAAAAAGGAAAGAGAAGAAACGAGAAGAAATCATTTACCCGATCAATAGAGGAGCGTTGCCGACGATGAAACGAATAAGAAGATAGAAGGAATAGAGGCTAGCTGGAGAACGTTTGAGAGAGAGACAAAAATGGTTGCTGCGTGAGAGAAAAGGAGAGGAAGACGGGTATAACGAGCATTAGTTGAGTTATAGTGTGTGAGTGGGGGTTGTAAATTACAAATCTACCCCATAATAATATTGGGTTATCACACGTGAACTCCAATGAAGTCCTTGGAAACGGTCCATCAAGATGTAAATTGATTCTATTTTGTAAAATCATATTTAAAAATTTGTTGATCTTTCACCTGGTTGTAAACTTTTGGGTTTCAAGTGATTTTTCAAACAAAAAATGAAAGTTGATGGATCAATTGATAAATACAAAGCTAGAATTATAATTAAAGGTAATAGACAAAAAGAATGTCTTAATTATTTTGATACATATTCTCTGGTGTCGAGAATAAGCTCCATTAAAATGGTATTTGCAATTGCAGCTTTACGAAATCTTGAAGTACATTAAATGAATGTGAAAACAACTTTTCTAAATAGAGATTTAGAGGAAGAAATTTATATGTAACAAGCATAAGGGTTTTCCGCTCCTGGACAAGGATTAAAAGTCTGTAAGTTAGTAGAGTAAAGTAAACATACTTACACGATAGAAGGCTCAAAAGGTAAAACTTACCTATCCTATGCAGGTTTTGGGACGTTAAATTCTATCACCATGTTCGTCGTGTCACTGGTCGTCAGTTTTCATTCATGTGGGAAATTATTAGAATTAGGTGTTTAAACTTCATTTCCATTGACTAATTTTGGGCAAATTTTCAGGTGAGATCCACTACGTAAAAGTGTTAGGTCTTTAAAAAATTGAGTTCTCCTCTACAAGTACATCAAAATCGACTATTAATTTGTCAAAATTAGTTTTGAGATGAATGAGAATTTACCACTTAAAGTGAGCTAAATGAGAATGGATAAATAAGTAAGACTTATAGAAATCCTACGTTGAAAAGAGATAAAATTTTGAAGTGATATATAAAGAGATGCTTGGATCAATGTTGGTAACTTGATAAGCATAATGACTCTCTCTCATGTGTAGGGGGTTGCAAATCCCAGCCTGGTTCAGCATTCATCCGCACGTCCTGCAGACATGAATGCTGGTGTGAAAAGCCCGCCCCTATATGGACCGCCTTTTGCTCCAAATTTATTTTTTTGAGAAAATTAAGGATTTAATCTAGGTTAAGTTTTTATTTTATATTATGTCCCTTAATTTTTAATTTTACAGATATGGCCGGATTTTAGAAGAGATATTTTAGTTAGTTAGGATTATGCAGGTTAATTTATTTATATGCCCTTATTATAACTGATTGTTTCTTTTAGGTTTAATTGTTCTATTTATGTTTTCCGCAGCTCCTCTTCGACTCTTCCAGCGTAGACGTCCATTGTTGCAAATTTTTGAGCTTTGTTGATTTTAGTTTTTCATCTTCTTCTCCATTCGTTATTTCTAAAATTTTTATAACATGAATAACAAGTTTGTTTGGGTTATATACTAGACAAGATTGTAGTAGTTTATACATAATTGATTTTGATTTTGTTTTTTAGATTTTAGGGATTTTAAGTTCATTTACGTTTTCTCCATTTTTTGTTATAAACAGTGATAAGATTATTCATTTTCTTCCATTTTCGTTTATGCAATTTTCACTTGTTTTTGTAGATTTTGTGTGTATACTCTATTATATAGATTTTCGTAATTAATGTCATATAGTATACAACTATGTACTATATGCGTATAATTATAGACGGTACTTATATTTACATACTGATAATATATATTTATTTACTCATTGTATATTAACGTATACATCATGTAATAACTTTTTATTATAACTATGAACTCATAGTATATTACTATATACTAATAGTACAAATTTATCTACTCATAGTTTCTATGATAATTATGATAGATATTGTTGATACGATGATGGATAGTAAACTTTTGATGATATATATAAAGTTTTTAATGAATGATATTCTTTCATGATATAGGTATAGATTGAAATGATTTTAAGGACTGATACTGATTTTATGATAATGTTATAATATTTAATAAATATTTTGAAGTGATTGGTAGATGCTTATGTACTATATGTACATAAATATATACTACATATATTTTTCAATGAATGAAATTATTTTATAATTAAATGATGGATTGAAATGATTTGAGAATTTATACTAACTTTATAATAATGGATATAAAACTATTTTTTTAAAATGTGTGATTTTTATGATACTTGAATCATGCTTTCGACATGTATATGGTACTATACTATGCATGGACATTCTCATTATTGAAAGTTTTAATATTGCTAATAAACTTGACGCTGGACATTCTCATTGACATGATAAACTTGACCATATATATTGTCATCTCTACTTAAAAACACATCATGTGATGTATTTTACAACCAACAATGACTTCAATTAATAGTTAATGCAATTCTCCCTTCATCTACCTGCATCATAAAGATGAACTATGAATTATTAGCCATCTTATATTTAATAACAAAAAATAATAATAACAATGAATATATTACGATAACATACAAAATAATATGTTATTATATAGTATATAATTATCTACTCAGAGTGCATAATAATATACCACATAATTAATTTTAAGTACGAGGAATCTGTAGAATATAAAAAATACACTGGTTTACCTCAAGAAAACAAAAAAGAGGGACAAACTGTTAACTTGCAAAATAAGTATATTAAGTAAGTTTCATAAAAGAAAAACTCAAATAAACTAAAAAAACTCATAGCAATCACAAATCTCCTATAAATTAAACCTAAATCGCAAGCATAAAAAACATACATTTGGTTTTGGCCTTCGCGATTTTTTGTGTTTTATGAATCTAGTATATATTGCGATGTTTTTTTCCTTGTGCATTTTCGCAGAATGCTGCGTGAGGGAGAGAGAGAGAGATTCTTTTTGTTATTGAGGCATTTTCATCAGTTCATTATTTTTTTGTTATGTTTTAACGATGGACTACTATAAAATTCAGCAATTTATGGAATTTATAACTTTTTAGGCCATTCTCTTTTATTTTCCTATGATGGGCTAGTTCCCTAATTGAGCTTTTATTTTTCCTTCTCCAAGGAAGCCAAAAAATCACTAGAATATAGGATATTCTTTGTAAATAAAGTCCCAAAATATTTTTTTTAAATAAAGGAAAAACATTTTTTTGTTAAATGACATTTTAATGAGTTAAATGACCTTTATGGTGACTCTCCCCATGAACACTATAAAAGAGGGGTTCTCCTCACTATTCACACCAACAAAGCATTAGCTCTCTTCTTTCTCTCTTTTTATCTCTCCATGTTTTTTGGCTTCTTTTGCTCAAGTTTTTCTTGCTTTGGTTTTGGCTCGACCTCGGTTCGGTTCATTTTTAGCTCACTCATCTGTTTGCTTTTCCAGTTCAGTCGTCGGTTTAGTTTTCTGGTCCAAGCTTTGGTTCTAAGTTGTTACTCTAGTGGTAGAGTTCTAATAAGTCAGTTCGACAGAGTGGTGAAGTTGGATGCTTTTCAGGTGCCTCCAACCGTTTAATCTTGAAAAACATACGTCTCTATCAACATTTAATACCACAAGTAAGGGGGTGCGCATAACTGTTTTAAGAAAACTGTGAAAACATGAATGTGTTTGATTTCTCCTAATTTTATATTATTGTCACTCTATGCATATAATTTTACGCTGGTAATATACATTTCGTAATTGTTGTATTTACGTTGCTGTTATCGAAATTCGTAATCATATTATTTACATGAGGTAATTAAAGTTTTTACATAATTTTTGTATTACCATAGTTTTCATTTAATCTTAAAATGTAATTTTCCAACATATTCAAGTCTACTGCTGTTAAATTTAACGCGCTGTTAAATTGAATGTAATGTATAATAAATTGCATTTAGCAAGTTATTAATATGTTATTCTTATGCAATATATTAGCATAGTTATAACATGTTATTAACGAAAATTCATATATTAGGGTATAATACTCAGGACTATTGTTTGTATACTACATCATGTCATATTCCTCATGTTATGTGTCCATATTTATTCATTTTCCTCATAAAACACAAAATATTGATCTTTTACCCAAAGTACTTCCTTATCAATATATAGTTGGCACGGATTTAATTTGGTTTACCTATGACATATTCTTATTTTTGTTCCAACCACTAAGATTGTCCAAGATATGAGCTATAACCAATAAGTTTAATTGTTGATGTGGACCTCTTCCAATCACCACATGAGATTGGTCATTACTTTAGATAACTTTTTACATATGTGAGAAGTCATGGCAAACTTTTAATATTGTCACCAAATTATTGGGATTTTGATTTCAATATTGTAAGACTCGACCTCATAGTATAAGTGTGAGCGGTTAATCACTCTATCAACTCATCTCGTTAATTTGGATATTGACATGAGGTAATTTAATTAGATTAGTTTAAATTGGACTGAATTAATTTTATGTATAGACTATTTATTATTGTGTACTCATGTGTCATTTATTGATATTATATTTTGGCCATGTTACTCTCATTGGATATCTAAATTGTTATTTATTTTCACTTTTTATTTTTTATTTTTTTACATTAATTGAGACTCTTACAACTTTAACATGGTGTCAATCTTATTAATTATTTCAAGATCTTTGAGGCCAATAACACGAAAAAGAAAAAAAAAATTCTTATTATTTATTTCTAACGTGAAAAGTTGCGAAACGAATTAACTTCATTCGCGTACACGTACCACTACTTGACATATTACTGAGTGAACATCATCATTTTTATCTATTTTTGTAAAACTTTATTTCCGCAAGTAGATAATAAGGACTTGATTAATAAAATCATTTAAAAGTTTAAGGACTATATTAAATTGATTTTTAAAAAATTGAGCACCAAATAGAAAAATGAACAGTCATAACTGAGGGAACGATACCTTATGTAGTGTAACTTTTATCTTTAAATTAAATTAACTTATTGCAGTTTTATGAATTTTATTTGATATTATAAAATGTTTAATAACTGTTGTCTACTAGTGTAATTAAGTAGTCACATGTATATGCTACACCTATCAAAAGGTCGCCATACACACCAAACACTTAGAGACAAATGTTGTTACTAAAATCAAGATTCTAGGATCATGCACATGTATTATGAATCAGATTGTAAAATCGAATCATCAGTCATGGATCTTACAATCCTATTATTTACCAATAGGTCTAAAATTTGAAATATAGTTTAAATATGGTTATTTCACTATTTTACTAGGCTCAATATACGTAATAAATAGCAACTGAAAAATTAAATATATTAAATAGCTATATTATTTGCATATGAATGTCTTACAAGATTATAGTTCGTGGGTTCATATGATCGTAGTAGTATCATAAGATTTTATCATTCTTATACAAATAAATATATGTATAGAGAGAATCATAAGATCCTAGCTAACAGTTTAAGATTATTGTACCTAAATATGAACCATATCCTAAGGGTCAGACGGGGTCGTAAAATCTTAAAATTCTATGATCTGGACTGAGAGTTTATCTTGCCTTCTAAATATATACAACCTACGAAAATACGACCCCTTAATATCTTAAATCCTATATAAGTCAAGCCGGTTAAGTTCTTAAAAACAAATCATACCAAACACTTATGATTAAGAGTAGAATTCATAGAAAGATAAATAATATGAAGATGAAGTTCCCAATCATATTCTTAGCATTGATGAATTTGATTTTGATTATTGCAATAGAAGCCAATGACCAACCTTCTAATTCTCTACTTGAAGACATGTCTTTTTCCTCTATAAATGAGGATAGTTTGGATTTCAATCCATTTGGAAATTTAAAATGCAGATGGTTGAATTTGAACAAAAGAAGATCATACGATGAAAGTTCTGTTAGTAAAAAATGTACTGATATGTGTGTCGATGAAATAGGGAAATACATAGATCCTGAAGAATATTTTCCGCTCTTCGTCAGATGTTTCGAAGAATGCTATCCTCGTGAGATGGAGAATAGAACTCAAGCCCCCAAATGACGTACTTCTGGTTGGATTTGAATGACTCACAAATACAATAAGAACATAAAAAGCTTTTCAAATCCTATTATTATTTTGATTTATAATATCAACTTTCGATCTAATTTATCTTTTTAATGTCCTTTTAATTTGGCAGATAATGTTGGTAAATAAAGGGACAGTGGTTTGGCAATTGGCAAATATATACTACAGCAACATGAACTAGCTAAGTATTTTCATCTAGACTGATTACTTAATTTTGTCTAGTATATGGATTATGAATAAAGCAACAATTATACTTAGTTGCAGTACCTTTCTTGTAAAAATAATGGGCTATTTTGCTAGTTAAGTTTTAATTACTTGATTGTTTTACTTTCATGCATCCCTATCACTCTTCTTGCTTTGCTTTGCTTTGAGGCAAAATAAATTAATTTGCGTGTTATTGTAATTAATGTAATTTTATTCTGTTTAATTAAAAAGGTGATGCAGTGTGTATAAACTATACAATCATTGAAGTAAATGATAAGATGAGTTGGTATAATTAGTTAAGTTTTCATATCCATATGACCTTTTTGACGCGGGTTAAGTGAAAATGCTGATAAATTAAGTTGTTGGGTAAATTTAATAGTAACGTTTGGTGACAAAATTTTAACATTTCTATGGTAAGTCATTGTAAAGTTTGAAGCTTATAGCAAAATAAGATTACCTTGCTTAACATGTAGTAACTTGGTGAAGTTATAATACATGAGAGTAATTGAATTCTTTTTTTCGTATTTTGACATTTAACTAAATGTCATATATAATTTATCAAGAATACTAACAAAGTAACTATTTTTTTGACAAAAATAATAAATTCAACTCTGCTACTTTTATTACTAAAAACAAAATTATTTATTTTACTCACACAGTAAAAATAATTTTTTCATTCAAACACCATATACATGAAATTCAATTCAACTGCATATTTTTCATTTATACCCAAAAATTTCAACCTAGAGACAACATCGAGCCCTTTAAAGGTGAAATCGGGATCCGCGCGGATGGCACATGCATCCCACCATCGACATTAGGATCGTCGACACCGTCAACAGGAACCCCGTTGATGGCGTTGGCATCACCAATGGTGGTAGGGGAACTCGATGATGTTCACAAATTGCACCACAGAACCCTGGTGATTGCATCAAGATTACCGATCAATGAGGCATGTAACCCCATTGATGATGTTGGGATCGTCGATTGTGGCATTGTGACTCCGTTGATGATGTTGGGATTGCCAATAGCGCACAAGAACTTGTTGGTGGCATCATGATCATCAATGACATCACGAGAACCTCATTGATGAGATCATCAGCAGTGGCAAGGGAACTCCATTAATGACATTATGATCGTCAACAACATCATGGGATCCCCGTTGATGGCGTCAGGATTGCCGGCGGTGGCACGAAAACCCCATTGATGATGTTGGGATTGTTAACAATGGTAAGAGAACTTCACTAATGATGTTGGAATCGTCAACAGTGCCATGAGAACCCCATTGACAATGTTAGGATCACTGATGGCGGCATGACAACCCCGTTCATAACGTCATTGTCGATGACAGCACGAGAACCTGATTCATAACGTCAGGATCGTCAATGATGGTACGACAATCCCATTGAATATAGTGTAATGTTAAATATAATATTCATTTGATAATTTAATTACTCATATCTATAGCTTTTATATATAATATTTATTTAATAACTCTATTAGTAGATGAAAAAGTAAATAGTATTTTAGAAGGTGGGTAGGTGTGTTGGTAGAATGGTTAACGAGTTTGAAAAACTTATTTAATCAAGTAGATTTTGTAGAAAAAAATGTAGGGAAAATATGAGGTGTTGTTATTTAATCAGGTTAAATAATTTTATTATACAAAAAATAATATTAGACACGAACATAGGACGGTGTTGAAAACTAAATTTAGCAAGTATTTTACCATGCAAATAGCATGTACCAAACCATCTCATAGAGTCGACCTAAGCCTAATTTGGGAAGAGTCATCGTGAAGGAAAAAGAGTACAAAATATGTGTGTAAAAGTTTAATTGTCTCATTAAAACATTGCCAAGAAATTTCAATTAAAAAAACTTTGACGAAGGGAAAAGTACAATGTGTTTGTATTGATATCTCTTTTTATACTTTCTTTGATGTTATCTCGAATGTAAACACCATAATAAAAAATTTTAAAGATGGTGCATTGCAATCTTATAAACAAGTTTCTTGAATGTTGTAGTAGAAATTGATTCAATGAATAAGTCAACTAGAATATCACTTGATCGAATTTGCTTCACATCAATATCTCCATCCTTCAGGATTTCATACGTGAAAAAGAATTTTGCTGAGATGTGCTTTGCTTGGTCTCCTTTTACATACCGTCACTTAAGTTGGACGATGCATGCTACATTATCTTTGTACAAAAGTATAATATTGTTATCTTTGATTGAGGATAACCCACATATTTTTCTGATATGTTGAATAACTAACCTTAACCATTTGCACTATTTACTTGCTTCTAAATCGCAAGTATTTTAGAATGATTTGAAAAAGTAGCCACATAGTTTACTTTATAGATCACCAAGATATAGCTGTATCATTATAAGTAAACATAAAACTTGTTTATGATCGACCTTGATGAGGGTTAAAAAGGTAACCGACATCTACATATCCAATTAGCTGCGATTGTAGAGTTATTGAATTATAAACCGTTGCCTAGTGTGTCACGCAAAGAACAAAATATATGTCAACTTCAACTCAACGCATTTGAGTTGAGGTTTAAAGACTTATAATTGAGTAAATAGGAGGAAAAAAATAGAACAAAACATATGCTTCCTTTTGAATATCTTTTGTACTCATGGCTATTTATTTATAGGTAAAAAATAAAAGTATATTATTCCTAAGAGGATCTACAGCTCCAAAAACTCCAGTATATGTGAAGAACAATGTATTCTATTCAGGAGCTAAGGGGGTGTGACCGTGACGTTACGTGAGTGCAGTTATATGTGTGATCTAGTCACAATAAACAACATATATAGTCTGGGAACGTGGATGTTGAAATCTGTCAGGGTGATGGACGAGCACTTTGAGCCAACCTATGGAAGATGACAAAATGCTCTTTAGAGGAGGAATTCAAAGATAATTCTCCAAGTCTACTAAGTGTCAAAAGTATCAAAAGCATCAAAAGTCCTTTACAATGAAAGGAAGATCTCTAGTTCTAGAGAAGCTTCCATACGGGGTCTATTCCAATTAATCTAGTGTCTAATTGGTAGTGGACCTTACGTAATGACACATCAACAAGCTCCTTGAGGTGGCAACGTCTAGTCATCATTTATCATAATTATTAATTGTGGGCCCACCACAATGATGAGATATGTAGTGTTCGTCCGGGACCCCTCCCGGGGGATATCCTAACAACTAAGTCCATTCCCGTGATGGGAAGATGACACATCCATAGCCCTCAAAGAAGCCATACTGGTGAAGGGATATACTTTCCAGTATAGCGAACCTCGTCCAAATCTTATCAGACCACAACCCCCAGATGTGTTCCCAGGCAAGGGATCCACTTAAGTCTTTGTCACTTGACTTAAAGGTTACAATGATATGAACGAATATATAGAAAGAACAAAATAATACAAGTTACACTTCACTAACGTGGATCGAGCAATCACGTTGAAAAGTCAAAACTGTCACTTGGTAGTAGTTCATAGAAGAGTCAAAGTTATAGGGGTCAACCATGTGAATGACGGGGTGCACCAATGTACATTAGCCTCATGTACAAGTTAAAATGCATAACAGTTGAACTTGTACATTGTCTTAGTATGTGTTGTAATCTTTCTTGATGAAATACCGAATTGTAGTGTTGAACTTTGATGACGAATGTTTCTCCACAAAATCTGTCATGTAAAGTCCTCTTTGTTGCTAATAGCTCCAGTTGGATGTGATGATGTACCAATTACTTTCATTTAGCCTCAGTACCCATGTCAGGAACATATGCCATAATGCTTAAGGAGAAATATGAACTTTCAAAAAATGACGTTAGTGCAACTAGATATATATGACAATGGATGTAACAAGTGCATGTTTGTAATATTTTTGCATGTGCATGTGGTATGATGATTGATTAAATCAAGTATGTATACATCATAGCCAATTTACTTGCATGTGAATGATAATGTTTGACAATGTGGTTATAACCTCTACTAGTGGAGATAAAATTGCAATTCGTGATGTTATTTGGAAAGTTATAACCTCTACTAGTGGAGATAAAATTGCATTTCGTGATGTTATTTGGAAAGTTTTCCAAATATGTAAGCATATATGCACTTTCAATGATAAACATAACAGTGTGGGTGAAACTTCACAAAGTAAACAAAACAATATTACTTGAAGTGTCATCCTCAGATGATTCACCATTTGAAGGCACAAATACGTAAAAATTTGCATGATACTACCTAAGAAGGTGCATATATGCATGAAAATATAATGAAATTGCCTAAGAAAGTCACATATATATGTGTGAACATTTAAACCAAACCACCCGTCATGGCCACACTTGAAAGATCATAGACATATTTTCATATGTCACTGCTACAAATTTAGGATATCTTAATAGCTGAATTTATTTACTATGACAGTGTCTTTAAACCTGTCATAAGAAAACAAGCGCAGGAAGATGGAAAATCAAACTTTTAGCTAAGATGATAAGTCTGTCATAATAGATTAGGATAACATGACAAGTTTTATTTAAACTGTCATAAAAAAGATGTACTTTAGTTAAAATGATAGTGAGAGAGTTACTGTCATAAATACATAACTGGTCATGAAGTTTTATTTAATTAAAACTATGCCATTTTTTTATACCCCAAACCCCAAACCCTAAACCAATCTCATTCATTTTGTTTACTCCATCTAAGCTCTCTCTCTCTCTCTCCCTCTCCCTCTCTCTCTCTCTCTCGATCTTCTCTGAGATCGAGCTTCTTTTATCCCTTGAGCCACGACTGATGGGTTAGGGTTTGAAGTTGGTTGGCCGTGGATGTGCGAGGGTCGTTGGCTCGTTATATTCAGTATGGTCTGTGATGCATGGATCCTCTTTGTATCTCACTAGGATGGTGAGCCCTCGTTTCCTGTTAGCTCTGCCTTTTCCCTGAAATTTCTTGATGTTGTGTTCTTATTGGTCGAGACTTTATGAATTTGTGCAAGACTTAGTCATTGGTTGGCTTCGATGCTAGGTCGTGTGTTAGAATTTCAGTCGGTGTAGTGGTCTTGTTCGTTTACACTTTTTTCCCTATGTATAAATCAATTTCCTTTGTTATTGAAGAGAAACTATTTTTCTTTACACTTTATGCTTCGATGCTAGGCCGTGTGCTAGAATTTCACTCAGTATACTCTTTTTAATGCTGATAACTAGAGGCAACTATATAGGAAAAGAAGATAGTGGACTGGATCTTGCCTTAAGCTGTGTGGATAACTATGAAGCAAGAATGGATGTTAATTAGGTAAATGCTGATCTCTATTTCATATACATCATGAATTTCTTTCCATATATCAGTAGTGTTCAGGAATTTTGGTCATTTGATACTGATATTTCAAGCATATAGTCCATTTCTATTTAAAATTTTATAAAAATCTATTTCTGACTAGTTTTGATGGTCAAATCCTAATATAATCAAACTCATACAAGCTTGTAATGAGCTTAATCATACCTGGATGGAATCTGGTAACTGAAATGTGCGGATTTTCCCATAGAAAACTTTGAATAACTTAGATGGTCCTGATTTACTCTCTGCTTCTTCATTTCTGCTTTAATTTACTATAAGTTTTTGAGTTTGTGATTCTTGGAATAGAGGATCCATTTTGGGAAGACAATAAACAAGACATTTCTACAAGTAGCTTATTCTTTTGGGAACTCTACAGGTACCTTATTATACAAAGAGAAAGGGAAACTGTTGTTTAAAATATCTTGACATTTTTATAATAAACAAAAGAACATATATTCATTTCTTATTTATTATTGCCTGTTTACACTTCTAGACTTTTTGGTTCAGTTGATCCTATGCTCTATATTAATCTAAAACTGATCTAAAGACCCTTTAGTGGAAAAAGTTAAATAGTGGAAAAATTTGTTCAATTATAATAATCTTGGACTTTGAGGGTGTTTAGGTGTACCTTTTCTTTTAGGAGGAAAAGTGAACACTGAAACTCCATGATTTAATGTCCTAAGAAAAGAACTTACTGGGAGGCTCTTTGGTTGATAAAGCTGCAGAAGATTTAAGACAAAGGATAATTGAACATGTAAATGTCCACTTGGATCTTTTTCACGTAATAGTAGCTATCAAGTTCTCACTTTCATATTACTCTTTCTCAGAATATCATCATGGTTTCCAAGTATTATGCAAGGATTACATTGAAGTGACTTATAGAGCTGCTGTGTCTCAGTCTTCAGGTTTGAAGATGTTAATTTTGAGTCATTCACATAGAGCATCTGTGTTGTGTGGATTATCTTATTAACTAGTGTGTTTATAGGCTTAAGATACTGTAACATGTTGAAGGGCTGTCATGGGAAGGAAATGCCTTTTTATAGACATTTGTAGTCACTGTCCATTTCTACTTAGTGTCTTTTTTGTCGTTAATCTATGGTGCATCCCAGTGACTCAGAGTCTCATAGAAAAATCCCTTCTAAATCATATCCCTTGAGGTATGGAGCTGCAAAGATTCAAGAAGACGCAATGAACCTATTTCATTCTGGATTACGCGAGTATTTGGGCTGATACAGGCCTAACACTCAAGGAAACAATGGATAGGGAATAATATCCCTTTCAGTTTTAGCAAGTAAAATTGTTACACTACCCCCTATAAGTTTCAAGACCTTACATGTTTTTCATTTTATTGTATGATTTTGTTATATGGGCGTGGTATTTAGGGTGTGTGTCCTGGCATCAAATAGTTGACGGCCGCATGGTGCTTATTAGCTAAAAGGAACTACTTGAGCACTCAAACCATCTTATGATAGATAAGAGAAAAATTAAAAGGAATAAACTAAAACAAGCAACAAAGAACTCTACCAAAAATAGCTAGGGGATGGAATCAATTGATGGGTAAACAATGTCATAATATAAGCTATTAAGAATTTCTTTATCCATTGCCCGAATCTTTTATTACAACTACTTTATGCAATTAATCATGTTTGTGATTTTAGTTTGTTAGATTTAATATTCTGAGGATACTTCTAACAACTTTGACACTGTTCAGGAAAGGTGTATTCCTTCTAATCCCAATTTATTTTTTAGGCAAGGGACAAATCATCGTTTCCAATTTTAACTTAATCATTAGAGGAAAACTATAGATATCAGTTTGTATTCCACCAAATGTCTCTATAATTCAATGTAAGCATTTTATTAATTTGTATTTATTATGGAATATTTATCATTTATGGTTTTATCAGTCTTTTAGGGTCTCATAGTTGCTTATACGCTATATGCTTATAATATTTACTATATATATATATATACACACACACACACACACACACACACTAGAATAGGCACTTGTATGATTAATTCCGTTATTGTTTTTTTTTGTATGAGCATGTCTTCTTGTTTCATGTCCATCCGCTCCTCTTTCTTCTATATCTGTTTCCCTTTCTTGTCCTGCGTCAAAATTCTTATGGAATAGAAGATAGTTCACACTGCACGATTCTTCTTGAGCAGAATTTTACTTGCTCTTCAGAAAAGCAAGTAGAAGATGGTTTCACCGTGGAAGGTCCATTATCGCCTTCAGGTTGCATCTTGCACTCTCTGTCTGACTTGGATTTAATTTTACTTTCCCCCCAACCAAATTATAATGAAATCAGGCACACCTTTAAAAAGTGTTTGCTGTTCAGAATCGTTTAAAAGTGAACCACAAAAACTTTCCACAGAAGAGCACAGAAATAAAGATTCATTCTCTACATTACATCGACCAGAAAGGAAAAGAAACCTGTTGAAAGACAAGGTTTGTATAAGTATTGGAATATGCTATTGCCCTTTTGAGATTCCCTTTTTTTACTATTGCATTTGTAGCGTTAGGTATCTGAAATTCCTTGATGGTAATCCGATCATGAGAGGCATTTCAATTCAAGGTGCTTGTATCTTTTTCTGCTGTATATGATCTTTTACTTCATTTCCTTTAACCTATCATAATTTTATTTGGCTCCAATGCTAAGTACTATAAGGATTTATGTTCACATAGAGCATCTGTACTGTGTGAATTATCTTGTTAACTAGTGTGTTTATAGGCTTAAGATATGCTTAAGATACTATAACATGTTGAAGGGCTGTCATGGGTAGGTAATTCCTTGCCATGATAGTTTTTTAAAAAGTGTTAGGGTACCTTTAATGACGGGGAATCTCTGTCATCTATTTGCCTTTTCTGGCAACTATGATGACGGGTAATCCCTGTTATCTATTTGATTTTTCTGGCACCTATGATGACGGGTAATCCTCATCTTACTTTTTACGGTACCCTATATTGACTATTTTTGTTTAAAATGACTAAAGATGACAGCTCGATAGATGACATTTGGTCAGCCGTCAATATATGATTATAATGACGATTTTTACCCGTCATCTAAACCCTATTTTGTAGTAGTGTGTTATCCTAATGGCAAATGCCTACCAACTAATTTAAAGTTTCAGCAAATTCTCTCCTTTTAATGAATCATGTTTCTACAGTCAAGTTCCAGTTTTGGAGGAGAATTCGTGACAGCAGCAAAATTTCATAATTGTAAGTAACATTATATAAGAATGTCAATTATATCAGTAAACAATAACATTAAGTAATGACATCCTATGGTAATATATGATAACATCAAGGTGCATATAGTGGATTGGTGTCAGCATGTGATAATATCAAATATCATATGAGGACGATGAAGCTATCATCAAGTAAAACATAAAGACATCATGTGATAATGTCGAGTGATATTTTGAGTTATTTTCCATAATTCATCAATGAGTGATTATTTTACATGCATATTGTAATTACTACAAGTGTTCATGGAAAAGTGAAACACTTAATCCAAATGACATGTGATAGGTACACATAGAGATAACAATCGTCTAGTCCCAGTATATACCTCTTGATAATTTATCATTACCACATGCATACCTGGCGAAATGAAATATTCGTTCTAAATGACCACTGCGGGCACACTTAGAGATGAGAAACGTCCAGTCCCAGCATATACCTCGTGATAATTTGTCATTACCACATGCATACCTGGCGAAGTGAAATACTCATTCTAAGTGACCTGTAACAGGCAACTTAAAAATGAGAAACGTCCAGTCTCAGCATAGACCTCATGATAATTTGTCGTTACCACGGGCGTACCTGACAATGTGAAATATTCATTCTAAGTGTCATGTAACTGGTAACTTAGATATGAGAAACGTCCAGACCCAACATACACTGCATGATAATATGTCATTAGCATGGGCGTATCTGGCGAAGAATCATGAACTCACATGTTAAGGTGATTTTGTCGTCACCCCGACAACAATTGACCTGAAATACTCTGCTTGAGGCGCACTATACATGGTTAATTCTTATTATCATCAGTGTGCAAAACCAACATAAAAGGAATTTCCTCTAAGTGGTATTGTAGACACACTTAGAGGTGGCCGAAAGCCCTTTTTCATAATGATCTCTAAGGAACCCGGTGGCTTGGATGATGAAAGCTTGAACTTTTCATTATTCGAGTGAACGCATTGATATTTGCAATGAAAACTTCTTGAATTAAGACCATAACATGATTGGATAGTGTGAGGATGTAATATGGATGTATGATATGGAGTGCATGACTGTGATCTTTATGTTGAAAATTTGTAGTCACTACAAGAAAATAGTCTTTTAGCGACCAACTTTTTAGCCATGAAAATAAATTCATGGCTAAAAGCTTGTTTTAGAGACCGACTTTTTATTTGGTCACGAAAGACTGAATATTTTACCTGGGAAACAAAAAGAAAGTGCGCGCGAAATGTTTTGTCGGCTTTTTTCTGATGAAATTATAAATTCGTCGATAAAAGTCTTATTTTTACCGACCAATTAATTATTTTGTTGATAAAGTCATCTTTTACCGACGATACATATTGTTCATCGTGAAAAATGTATAGATTTTACCAACCAAATAAACTTTTGATCGCTAAAGGTGGCCTTTAGAAACCAAATAAATTGTTGGTCGTTAAAGATCTGACCTTTAGCGATCAAGGTCAGCTTGAAAATGCTGTTGTTTGCGTTAGAGGAATAAAACCCTCATTATTTCCCTCAACTTCCTCACACGTAGATCTTTTCTCCTGGACTGTCACCCCTTCTCGAAAGAACTGCCCAGCCTCTTACCCCCTCGCGATAAAGCTTCTTCTTCCTCATATCAGAGCTTCTTCTTCCTCATGATAGAGCTTCTTTTTCTTCGTCATTTGCCGCTGAGGTTTTAAGTAAGAAACCTTCTTCCTTCTTCTTCTTTTTCAACCATTATTTCTGCAGATTAAAATATTATTAGGGGTTGATTAGTTCTCTTCATCGTGGCTCTCATTTTCTTCTCTGATTTTCTCTATACGGGTAGGCTTGCTTTAGGTTCTTTTTCCTCTTTCATTTGATTTTGGATAGATTTTTTACTATTTTTTGTGGATTTTGTTTGCAACAATTTGGTTTCTTTGTATTGACAGGGTACTTCGTTCTATTTTAGGGGTTGTAACAGGAACAACCAAAATGATAGTGGGCTGTCAAATAAGGAGAAACTCAGCTTGGTCTCTTCAAGGCCTTCTTGAAATTTATCTCCTAGTAAGTTCATTTTTCTATGTGGCTCTTTTCCCAAATATTCACACACGGGGTTATAATTTTGATGTTTATTCATCGATGAGCTTGTCTCTCTCTCTCTCTCGATTATCTTCTCTCTCTCTCTCTCTATCTCTCGATGGGCTTCTCTCTTTCATTCAAAAATAGGGAAAAAATTAGAGCTACTGAGATTGAAGATTTTTCTGGTTCTTTGGTTTTTGTTGAAGAACAAAACATCGAAGATGAGAGAGCCCTGACCCTTGCCTAAGCCACACCGAAGAATAGAGGGCTAGGTTACCGGTTGAAGCTCCATGAAGAACCAATCTAGTTATGTTTGGTTTTCATGTATCATCAAGCTTCTTCGCCCTACTGACACCCTTGTTCTTAGCCAAGTTTATAGACTCATCACCACTCAAGTTTTGTGTTTACTAACACTCTAGTTGTCCTTGTCCTTCTGTCCTTTTTAATTTTTGAGGTACAAATATATTTCTGAGGTACATATTTTCTATCATTTTTAACTTCTCAGGTACATTGTAATGATTGATTTGAAGAAGAAATTTTCTGATTTAGGGATATGGGTTTTATTTTTCAGACGTAATGAAAGGGTTGTGGGAAAGGAACCAATCAAAGATGAATAAAAACCAATTAGATTCAGACTTATTCATTTGACTGAAAAACCTTGTGGTTCTCTTTGTAACTCTTTTTTGGCCAAGTTTTAGGTGCTTCTGCTGGAGGAGCTTTGAGGCAGAATACAAGGAAAACTTGAAGCTGGAATCTGAGGTAAATACGCACACTAAAAATAAAAAATAATTAATCAATTTTCTTAAATTTGAAAGCAACTGCAAGTTTTCAAAACAAGTAGATGCTTCTTGTTTATTTAATCTAGTCTTTCGAATAACTTTAGCGATTAATGAGAGATGAGATAATAATGGACTACGTATTTTGATTGCTTGTATCGGATAATTTGCTGCCTTTTGTATTCTTAATTTTCTTATCATAATATGGTGGACACACATGTTCTTGAAAATGACTCGTAGATAGCAGTTGCTTGTGTGGTCCTTACACTTACTATTTGATTTTGACTTTTACACAAAACATGTGTTAAAATATGTCTGGCATTTTGCCCCTTCTGTTTTCTTTCCTTTATTGGAGTCTTGAATGCCTTTTTTACACTTTTTTAAAGCTAAATAATTAAGATTGAATATCTATGTCCAGATTAATCATGGGATTGAAGTATTTGAAATTAAATTATAAAGCTCGTTCTACTAAAATACAGGCCTATAGAAGCCATCGATTATATTCTATTGAGAAATTGCCTACTAAGTATCATATGCTGGTGCCTTTATGGTAGTAGTATCATATTTGGATTTCTTCTCTACAGGAGTTCATGTATCTTTTATAAAAAGTGAAATTTACATTTTGGTGATGACCTTCATTAGTCATTTAAAAACTATTCAGTGTTTTGGTAATGCCCAATTAGTATTATTGGCAGGTGTTGAAGCATGCTTCAGTTTGTTTTGGTAATGACAATGAATATATTTGATATTTGTGTCAATTTTTCCTTCATCACGTATAATTTATATGTTGGCAGGTCTTGAAGCATGCTTTAGTTTATTTGACATGAATTGCTGAATCATTTGCATCATCTCCTGATAAGTTAGATGAATTATGTAATCATGGACTAGTGACACAAACTGCCTCACTTGTATCCACCAGCACTTCTGGAGGTGGAAAGTCATCTCTTAGCACACTTACTTATATAGTAAGTTTGCTTACCTAACAGAAAAATCAAAGCCATGCACTTCACTCTCAAGTGCCAACCTCTATCCTGGAACTACGTTGTTAAGTTCAGTCAGTAACTTTAGAAATTATTGGGATTAGTGGCATTCTTAAAGTGGTTCCCCATTAGGAGCCAAAACTCTGCTTCTTTGAATTGATACGGCTCACGAAAGATATGTGAGTAACCCCTCTTGAATATCTTTTAAATTGATGCTCATTGTCTTGATAATATTGTTAGTTTCAATATATGTGTGGGTGAGGGGGGTTATCACTTTGTATCTGAGCGTGTTAGATGATTTTTGGCTATTTTCTGAATTGATACTCATTGTCTTGATAATAGTGTGAGTTTCAATGTGTGTGTGTATGTGGATGGGGGTTATCACTTTGTATCTGAGCGTGTTAGATGAATTTTGAATATTTTCTGAATTGATGCTCCTTGTCTTGATAATAGTGTTAGTTTCGTGTCAGGGTGTGTGTGTGTGTGTGTGGGGGGGG
>QANY01000053.1:22099-41813 GCA_003255025.1 Datisca glomerata | reverse complement strand
TGGGGGGGGGGGGGGTTATCACTTTTTATTCGTGATGCTCCTTGTCTAAAGATAATGGTGTTAGTTTCAATGTGTGTGTGTGGGGTTGTATCTGAGCATGCTTGATGATAATGTTTGAATACTTTCTGATTGATGCTCATTGTCTAAAGATAATAGTGTTATTTTTAATTTAAAGCTTGGCTCATTGTGATGTTACACAGGAACGAACGCATGTGTGCTTTGCGAGATGAGCCTATCGTTGAGGATGCCACACCTCACTCCGAAGAAGAGATAGCTGAAGAACTCCTCGGGTGAAATAAAGGTCTTGGTTATGGAGCCCTACCGACATCTTCCAAGAAAAAGAGTCGAGATGGAGATGAAAATATAGAACTAAAAAAAATCAAGTCGATGGAGAGCCAACTACAAAGCTTACTTGCTTGGGCTCATCAAAACACTTTTTTATTTCCTGGTGATGACTCAACGACAGAAACATGAGCTATGAAATATTTGTTAAGCTTCATAGTTGCAACATCAAACTTTCAATACTCTCTTCTTTATTTTTTTGAATACATTTGTGAATCAAATTCTATAATGAATTATAATTCAGAAATTTTGTAATGAACTATTATATTGTATGTGTGTGTGTATATATATATATATATATATATATATATTAGAAAAATATCAGATTTGATAATACTAATTACTATTACAGGTGATATTAATTACTATTACAACATTTTGTAATGTAAAATTTGGTCGCCGAAAACATTTCGTGACAAAAAAATGGTGGTAAAAGGTTTTTGCAACGAAACTTTTTATTTGTCGCAAAAGCTTTTTGTGATGAAAAGAAAAATTGGTCACAAAAAGGGTTTTGCGACAAAATATTTCTGGTTGCTAAAAATCTTTGGCAACCAAATTTTTTTCCTCACAAAGGCCTATTACGACCAATTTTTTTCATCGCTAATGGCTAACGCGACGAGATCTAAAAATGCATCGTGAAAGACTTTCAGCGACGAAGCAAAAGTGATGAAGTGCTAAACTTATGTTTAGTAAAATGTTGATCGCTAAAGCACTTGTTTTTTGTAGTGAGTATGTTACAATCATGGGGATTTTCAAACCAAGTCGGAACATAATGCGGCCATTCATCGTACAAAAATAATATGGTTGTGACTTGCCATGATGGCATGCGATCAAGGTGCAATTGATCGAAATCATCATTTTGTAGTCCTTGGTTGGAAAAATCGGTGCCCTTACTGTAACACAGAGCTACAGTTGGTGCAAAAATGTGACACATGCAATGGGCACTTAGTTTATTCATGGTGCAGAGAAAATCGTCGAGGATGATATATTTTAGACCCCACTTCATGTCAGAGCAGGAAAGTAGGAGTGTGGAATACATAGGTGCTGAATCAATATCACTCTTACAAGACATGCGTGGTGGCCTCCTTATATATCCCATTGCCATTATAAATCATTCCAAAGTAATGTCTTGGTGGCAATAGTGGGTAGACTACATCTTTTTTCGTTTCTTTAAATACACCACTACTTCGACTAAAGAAGAGTGAAGTAGTGGAAATTCCAAAATTTCTACACGTTTGAAACGAGAAGGTGGAACTAACTGGTCTTATTGCACTATTATTGTCCCATGCTGCATCTGAATCATGATCACATTGTCAAACTTTCCAGTTGTATGTGTTTGAGTCATTTTGTTTCTTTTCAACTCAGATGAAACTTATGTTTGTTTAAATGTCAAATGGCTTCCTGTGAAGATGATGAATAACCGCGTGTTTGTGATGAAAACTAGACTAGCAACATGATAAAAAGTTACTTTAGCTCCCATATTCTTTGACAACCTATATTGCTTCATTGATAAAGTTCACCAGAACTAAAAGTGATTACGAGATGCCATGAGATTGTAACATTTGTCAACAGTGCATCTTTACATATGTTCATGTCCAGACATCACCTTAGTTGTCAAGGATCAAACTTTCATTTTATCCAGAGTTTTATCACCTACCACAAGCATGTTCATGAAGATGTCTAACGATGTATAAGATAGTCGACTTCTGAATGAACATTGACCGATTTGGGTACATCAAGCATTGTCCTTACATGTTGGAACTTTTTGATTACATGTCGGAGAACCTATGGCCTGTGTTCGATAGAGACATCAACCTTGGTGTGAATGAAAAAAAGTAGTAACACTCAAGTGAAAGAATGAATGATGATGATTATTCTGACCCATTCGAAAACTCTTAACATATCTAAATGTGAAGAAGGGAAGGCCAATATTCTTTTTGATAGTACACGTTGCCAGTGAAATAGAATAGCTTGCAAAACTTGATTTTGATGGAGGAGTCCTAAAGCATCTCACATTCTTGCACTATCCTGAACCATGAAGACCTATTGGAGAGATTTGAGTTTGACAATAAAGTGGTAATCCTTCGTTGGCTCAAATCTGAAGACACTGCTGGAGATATACATTTTCATAAGTGGCTTGACATTGCGTGCCTTGAAATCCTTCATGACATAGCCAAAGCAAAGTAGTCACAAAAATCAAGGTGAAAAGAAGTATTTGCTGAAGATGTACCGACAAAGCCTGCTTGTAAAGTAGCTACCACTGACAAAGGAAAATGGGTGGATATACAACGAGCATTCATGTAGTTGAACATCTTTTGTTATTTTTTTCATTATTTTTTGTATCTACATTCTCCGCTCCTCGGATGCACCCATAGTGATAGTCCAGACCTACATCACACCTCGTGATAGTTAAGATTCATCCAGTCTTAGTATACACTTTGTGATAATTTATCTTTACCACATATGTACCTGACGAAGTGAAATAATCATTCTAAGTGACATGCGATAGCATAATTAGAATTGAGATACCATCACACTATCACATAGAGCTTGTCATTTGAAAATATAGTAGTGTGAACCACCAGCCATGAGAGATGTCATTAGCATAAATGAGCTAGTGTGAGAGTCTTCTTTCTATCACACGCTTCATGGGAAGTACCATCATAGTACCACAAAGTATCACATAAGGCATCATTATAAGGTGTCACGTGAAATATCTTTGTAGATCACGTCATGAAGCATCATTTTGATATATAATAATTATGTCGTAGATGATTTGCAAGAGGTTCCTTTATAAGAGTACTATAGGAGGCTCAATCGTGATCGTGGTTATGCTATGAGAGCATAGTGATCGGTATGCAACAGTAGCGTAATGGCAAGTGTGTTATGACAATATAATGGTAGTTGTGCTATGATGTGCTATGACAATTCAATGCAAGTGTACTATGACATTACAGTAACAGGTGAACAACCATGATTGTAAATCACATCATTGGCATCGTCTTGGCATTTATGGCATTCGTGCTACGCAAACACAATTGCAGGTATGTCATGGCAGCATAATTGCAGGTGCGAGCAATGATAGATATGCTATCACAATGTAATGATAAATGGACTATGGCAGCACAGTGGCGGGTGTAGCGGTTCCATGTGGAGTACCTCATAAGTACAACAATTTTTTAAGGAGAATGAGTAAATTTTGTAAAATAGATAAATCCTCAAATACACATATTCGAAGTTCATAAATAATAATTAGATGCCAATACAAGTTTATCAAAATGAATTTAGTCATTAGCATCATACATTTGTGATACTACGTTGACAGGATAGACGCCTAAACAATTAATCAGTAATCACAGCATAAAAAGAAATAGCATGATAAAGACACGATGGAATACCGACTTTACGGACTGTGTAACAGTGTCAGAACATCCGAGGTGTCAGAACACCTCGCATTTGGCATGCAAAGGCATCATTGGACGCCTTTGCAACACGCCATGCAAAGGTGTGTTAGACAATCCACCTTTGCGCGAGACATGCAAAGGCGTGTTGGATGCCTTTGCATGTGTCATGCAGGTATGCAAAGGCATTTTTTTAATACTAATTTTTTTATTTTGCAATTTTGTTGCACGAGGCAATATATTATTTTTTATATTATAACCAAAATCATCATGCAAATGGAGCACTGCTATGCGATAATCATCATGTAAGAAATTTTATAGTGTTGTTGCAACCATCACGCAATAGACATAAAAAAGTATGAGATACAAAATGATAGGATTTTTTTACTAGAATCCATGATATGTGCACGACATTTTCTTAATTTGTAGAAATCACGACTGTTCAAATGAATAGAGTTGCAGCAGCATAGTTGCATCATCACATACCTCGCAAACAAATGTTTTTAATGAAAATTAGTAAATAGTGAAGATAGATAAACAAAAATGAGCATATCTAAAGATTAAATAAAATAATTGGACAACAATAGTAAATAAGTAAAGACTTATTAGAACTTATCTAGTCGTTAGCAACGCACATTTATGATATTACGCTGTCACGATAATCACTAATGAACATTGGATGTAGTGTTGCGCAAAAGACAATTTTATAGGAAAATCTAATTCTCAGTATGTAATGGTGTCTAGGCGATTAATAACAGTATAAAAAATAGCATGGTAAGAATATGGCAGAATACCAACTGCACGAACTCTATAACGGTGTCTGAACAGCTTCGGACGCCATTGCATAGGATGTGCAACGACGTCCACGCATTTTCCAGTGGCTCGCAAAGGCATGAAGACACGCCTTTGCAAGTGGAAAAGGCTATTAAATAGTTTTTTCACAAAGAAATATTTTTTTTTATTTTTGAAATACTATTTTTTGATTTTGCGAATTTATTTTTTCATGATCAAAGGTCCAAGATCATAATGGAATGGGTGCACGGAGCACCGATGTAAGTGTTAATTGCACAACCTAGTGTTCTTATTGTACTTGAATGACCTCTATATGTGAAGCATCTTTTATAAGTGCTTATGAGCGAAATATTAATAAGTGTCATCACATGTCCCATGTACTGGTGGTACTTGCATCATTTGATGTGATGACTACTGAAAGAGGGTTAGATGAATTACAATGGTTGTAACAAGCCTCAAGACACCATTGACAGGTGCATGTGTAGGTGCAATAAGTAGACTGCTCCTAGGAAGTACTCTCATTCATCTCATGTACTGCCAAGTTTACTAGTAAGCTTGTGTAACTGTCAATCCAAGAGCAAGTACTGATAGATAATCCACGTCAAACCATAGTTGTAGTTGTAGTGACATATCACTCCCTAGTAGAGTCACCAAATATTCAGGAGCTAAGGGGGTGTGACCGTGACATCATGTGAGTGCAGTTAAATGTGTGATCTAGTCACAATAAACGACAAATATAGCCTGGGAACGCAGAGGTTGAAATATGATAGGGTGAAGGACGCTCACTTTGAGCTAACCTATGGAAGGTGACAAAATACTTTTTAGAGGAGGAATTCAAGGAGAATTCTCCAAGTCTACTAAGTGTCAAAAGTATCAAAAGTATCAAAAGTAAAAAAAAAAGTAAAAAAAAGTATCAAAAGTATCAAAAGTCCTTTACAAATGAAAGGAAAATATCTATTTATAGAAAAGTTTTCATGCGGGGTCCACTCCCCAATTAATCTAGTGTCTAATTGGCAGTGGACCCTACGTAATGACACCTCAGCAAGCTCGTTGAGGTGGCAACGTCCAGTCATCATTTGTCATAATTATAAATTGTGAGCCCACCACAATGATGAGATAAGATGTATTCGTCCGGAATCCCTCCCGAGGGATATCCTAACAACTAAGTCCCTTCCTGCAATAGGAAGACGACACATCTATAGCCCTCAAAGAGGCCATACTGGTGAAGGGAATTACTTTCCAATATAGCGAACCTTGTCCAAATCCTACCAGACCATAGCCCCCAAATGTGTTCCCGGGCAAGGGATCACTTAAGTCTTTGTCACTAGACTTAGTGGTTACAATGATATGAACGAATATATAGAAAGAACAAAATAATATAAGTTACACTTCGTTGACGTGGATCGAGCAATCACGTTAAAAAGTCAAAACTGACACTTGACAGTAGTTCATAGGAGAGTCAAAGTTATAGCAATCAACCATGTGAATGACGGGGGTGCACCCATGTACAGATTCTACCAAAGTTTTTTCAAAATTGAAATATCAGAACAAGCATCAAGGCTAATTATTAATTAGTTCTCAAAACAGAAGATAGACGAATCCACTAGTATATTAAAAGTGTGGAGAATATGAAAATTATTGTTAGACAATTTTATCCATTTATATAATATATTACCCAAAATAACCTTATGATTTACATGTGGTATTAAATAATTAGTCACTTTTAGAAATTTAATAAATTAAAAGTAGCTTTTAACTTTTTAAGTTCATTCACATATTTAATGATTTTGAAAGAATAACAAATAATTTGATAACTTTAAGTGAATTGTAACATGTTATTTAAAAACTTATAGAAAAAACTACATCTTTCTAATAATTTGTAAATGTACAGGGATAATGAATTATTACTGTAAAACTTTGAATAATGTATTTCAAAATATAATTCAATTACAACACACTTTTAAAGAGTTTAGTTATGTTATATTTTATATGTTAGTATATTTAGTATTTTGTATAGTCAAACAAATTTTATTAATGAAAGATAAATTTTTTAACAAAACAATTAAGATCAAGTTTAAAATAAAATATGAAATAGATTGTTTACCTTTAATAATCTTACTTTTCTTTTAATTTTAGATCACATTTCTACTAAATACTCTCTTTTTTCAAATGCATGATGTTTTCTACAATTTTATTGAAAAATAATATATCAACAAATAAAAATGATAACAATATATCATTGTCTTGATTTTACTCACATAATCAGAAAAAATAATATGGGGATAAATGAATATCTTTTTAATTCATACAAATAAACAAGATTATAAGTAATAATCATAACCATAAATATAATATATTCAAATACACGTGCATCATAAGTGTGTATTGACTAGTTAGAGATAAAAGCAGGTATCATGTCATTATAATATCATAGTTTATTGTACAAAAGACATCTATCCAATGAAGTGCAAGCACACTTGGTTATTTTCATGACATGGTTCTGTTCACGTTAGAAACCTTGTGTGCTTGCTCTCTGCATGTCACCAAAAAATAAAGAAATAAATTTAAATGCTTGCGCAGGGAAGGTGATCCTCTGTCATTTTGTATCTTTCTACAAAGTATTATCTTTGATTGAAGATAATTCATAATTTTCTCTGATTTATAGGATCACTGGCCTTAATCATATGCAGTTTCTACTTACTTCATGAAATACAAGTATTTCAGAATGAGTTGAAGAAGTAGTCATTATAGTTTTCTTCACAGATCACCAAGATATAACTATATCATTATAAGTAAACACATAACTTATTTGCGATCAATGTTTATGAGGTTCGGAAAGATAATAGACATATGCATATCCAATTAATTGTGATTTTGACCTATTTGAATCATAGGCCCATGCTTATTGCTCCACACAAATAACAAAATATGCATTTAACAGCAATCTAACACATTCGAGTTGGTGAATAGCTATATCTTGACATTTATGTCAAAAATATAATATCAGATAATTGCTCTTAGTGGAATTAATTCCATTGACTATCTTTTAAAAGATAATAATATGGATATGTTAACAAATGTTTGATGAGAGAATAATTTGAAAGTTTATCAAGAGGAATAGTTTAAAAGCCTATGTATTAACCAAGAGTCGTCATAATGGCAACCAAACAAGCTGAATAGAGATTTTAAGATCTAAGTTCAAAGGACAACCGAATTATTTTTGTGACATGCATTGAGGAGACATGTAGTCCTACCAATTCCTTTGATGAGGCAGTGTCGATCTACCGAGAGAACTAGGATAACTTAATTAAACCGAAAGACCCTTTAATTATTAAAGAGTTAATAGAACGAATCACACTTTTACCACTAAACTATATAAGCTACAATGTGATTATTGTATATAAATAATGGACTTTTTCTTGAACATGAAATCGGTCGTAGTAAGAAGTAATAAAAAATAAGATCAGGAAGGAATCATGAAAATGAGAGCGTTGACGTATTTTCAAGCTATGCTTTTAATGATTTATATAGCTTGTATATGCAAAACAAGGGTATATCATGATACTTTTCATGAAAATTTCCTATGTGAGAGAAAATGAGTGCTTCTATGAGAATCAAATGTTAAATTCTCTAAAATACTCATGAAACCAAGCGGTGATCAAGTCTAAAATGAACACAAACATGAGAATCAACTATGGTCGAGTAGGATCTATGAGCTTCTATTGTCTTAGTTTATACAAACAATTGACAATTCAAGACATCATGTTCACTGATTAGCTAAATAAACTCGATAGATTTTCACTAGGAAAAGTTTGAAGTCTTTGACTACTTATGCTGATACAGCTACTCTTTACTTATAATCGCACAAGTGTCTTCAATGTTATTTACACGTTAAATAAATCAATTTTTTATTCATGTGGGGGATGATTGAAAACTTTTGAATGAGAAAACTATTTTCATGTTAACACACTTGATGAGTTATGCTACCGGCATTTTTTTTTATTGTTAATTTGAATCTTTTTAATCTTTTTGAAGAGCTACTATAGACTATTTGAATGACCACGAGTGAGTCTTAATATATTGACATCTGTTGCAAATTAAAAAATGTTAGTTTTTCTCTCTCACTTTACAAATTTAACATTTGCATTTGTGTGTAACTAAAAACGATGGTTGCGTTCTCTGGTTATGAATTGGAGTGCAATTTTCATAAGAATGAGAATTTCTATCTATCTTGGGAGATAATTACCCATCATCTTATCCAACGAGGAGGGACCCAAATACTCTTAAGAACACAATGTTCATATTGAGCTAAGATTAATTTATGTTTTTTATTGTTACATATTTTAAAGATGATTTTTATAATTTTTAGTATTGTAACTTGTAAGTAGAATTTTATAATCAATTTGTCAACTGTCATTATATTTATTTTTCTTGTCTCTATTAGCTTTCTTTGGAAATAAATTTTTTTAATAGTGAGAATTTCCTTGAAAACCTTTTAGGGATATGAGTTTAACAAATTATTTTCCCAATGTGCATATATTAATCGCTCCTTCAAGAGAAGTGGTTTTTAGCAATCTATTTACCTTAGAATGAAATAGATCCGTCAATATATATGTATAGTGTACAGAATTTACAGGAGCAAAAAGAAAGAAATGGAGCAGAAAAACCTGATCCTATCTCTGCCTATATTATTTTACGAATAAAGCACAATGATTAATTTGGTTGCAGATATGTACGTGTGATGATTCTTCTTGGTTGGGTCATTTCTTGGTAATTTTACTATGTTATTGTTTTTAGGCCTTGTTAATATATTATTGGATAATATTGTATTAAGTCTATTAGATTTAATAGTGATGTATTGTATTAGACTAAATAGTATAGTCTAATATATAGTGCTATATTGATTAAAAAATTATACTGTTTATACATTATTTAGTACATGACAGTATTAGATTGTAAAATTCTATTTAATCATTTACTCTTGAAGTTACATGTTATTTTACATTTTCAGTTACAAACAAAAATATTTCATATTTTCAAGTAGACAATACATTCTATTATTAAAACTTCTTTAAAATATACATAGATCAATATTAATAGATATATTCAACTATTAAATAAAATGTGAATATATGAAAAAAGCCTATCAGAAGAAAATTCAAACATAAAACTCCTAGCATTATATCATCACATTAAAATCACTAAATCAGTTTTATTAACAGGTAAATTTAAAATATTTTTATGTCTCATAATCCTGTAGAGTCTCAGTGAAAAATACTGTGTTAATTAATACGGTCATAGAAATATATTTAATCTCACCGTATTAATTAATTTAAATAAACTATCAAATCAAATATAATATAATATTAAAATAATATTGTCGGTACAGACAATCAAACAATACCTTATTTTATTACATTCAATTTTCGTATTCCATGCACTGAAAGAAAAAAGATGTACATAGATGACAAAAGAACACACTAGTTGTTCACGGACGCAATTTTCGAAATACATAACATAGATCAGAACTCGAATGAAGAAATAGAAGGAACAACCATCGCTGACCGAATATGGTCAGACGTAATATTGGAGGAACAACCATCGCCGACTGAATATTGTCAGACGAAATATTGGATCACGTGATCTCACTAAATTATCATTTTTCAAATTTAGTATATTATTTTATTTTTTAAAATTTTTTTCAATTATGACTCACTGAAAATTTAAGAGTGACCTAATTGAAATGTTTTTCATCTTTTTTTATATCAGTATTAATCCTATTATTTTTTCAATATTGAGTTTTTTTTTACTTAAAATCCCTATCCAATCCCCTCACGTTCATCAATGATTTTATTATTTGTGATATCCACTAATCCCAACATTCATCCCATTTTTTCAATTTTAGCATTTGTACATAAAACTTCTATTTCCACCCCCTAACCCTCCACGACAATTTTATCATCTGTGATGTCCCCTTGCTCGCCAACAACGAGGTTTGTCGTTCCTCACACTCTCTCACTCTCTCACTCTAACCCTTTGAGTCTCATCTCTCTTCTATTATTATAACTTCTAGGTCTCGTTTGATAATTAGAATAATATTGAATAATATTGTACTAAATCTATCAGATATGACTGTACTGTATTGTATTGAATTAAATAATGCAATCCAATGTTTAGTGTTGTATAAGTTAAAAAGTATATTCCTTATGCACTATTTGGTACATGATATAGTACTGAACTATAAAACTGTCATTCATCATTTATTCTTAAAACTACATATGTCATTTTGAAAATTTTGGATTTTCAATCACAAAAAATATTTCATATTCTCAAGTAGACAATATATTGCGCAATATTAATAGACACATTCAATAATTAGGTAAAATGTGAATAGTGAATAAATATGTAAAAAAGAGCATATCCAAAGAAAATTCAAAAGGTAAAATATTTTTTCAGTTTTCCTACTCTTAGTCCTGTTGAGTCTCAGTGATCACACTACAAGAAAATACGTCTACGACGACGGTTATTCGAGTCTACGGTGATAGTTTTTAACTGTCAGAATCGATACGGTGACGGTTGGAGAACCGTTAGGATCTCCTCCATCGGGATTAAATCACCGACGGTTTTGACAACCTTCGGTGGAACGTCCCGACAGAGACTCTAAAGTGACGGTTATTTTGATAATTCGTGACTGTTTGCAACTGTCGCTAAATAAAATTTACCGCGACGGTTTTTAGAACCGACGTAAATTGTATATATAACGGCGATTCTACAAACATCGCGAAAATATGTAGTCTTATTGCGATGGTTATAGAATCATCCAGAATTTGTCCTAGTCCAATTTTTTACGACAGTGTATGAACGTCGCAAAAAAATACCGATTTCACATACTCCTTCCTATTCTGCTAATTCCAAAATATTTGTACATATGAACACAATTTTAATAGGGTATATATTTTCACAATAGTTAGAGCAATGTCATTCTATATATTTACAAAGCACATAATTATAAAGCATTAAATCATTATTAGATATGCAAAACTATAATAGATTATCAATACAGATTATTTAATAAGTTCAAAGTATGAAAGTTTGAAATAACAAAATATTTCAGAAGTACAATTAAATAACATTAAACAACAAAAGGTTACCTTAGTCTTTATGAGAGTCTTACATAAACTACATAATCAAAATTAGTTGGGAGCGTATCTCTGAACATTAAGCCTGCACCTGATCATATTTCTCACGTATCTCTGAACATTCAACCTCTAACTGAGGCACCCATGCGCATTGAGCCTCCAACTCAGCTACTTGTGCACGTTGAGATTCTAGTTCAGTTGATAAACAGGTAGAATCTTGCATGGACGATCCCCACGATAATGCTAGAACACTTGAGATGGAGTTATCCCGAGTCCTGATGAACGCACTCGTCCAGGATGCTCTGGACCCAATACTTGTGAGAGCTCGCCGTTTGGTAAAATTGGATCATAATCACCATCCGGAAGTTGACTCATGCGCTCTTTAAGTTTTACCTATAATACAAAATTAAGACTTAGTATGAATAAACATGTAATAACTATTTAAAAAATTGGTATTAATATTACAACTTATACTTACTGCAACGTTTACAGTCTCTTCATTTACATAAGTTCCATCTTTCCATTCATGTAAGGCTACAAATAGCTTCATTCTTGAGGGCTCTCTTTGAAGCACTTCTGCCTATAAAATGAGAACGTATGATTAAATATACTGAAAATAAAAATGATTAAAACAATTATAAAGTTTAGAATTTACCATTTCTACTTTTTTCATTTGGATACTGGTACGTCCTAACGTGTGAGGGTGTTTTAGTTTGCAACGTGATCTTCTGTTAGTTTCAGCTTGCTTCTATATTTATGAAAGATAAAAAAAGTTAATTTATTTCACATACAATTGATCATAGATGTATAGTAAAAAAACATACATTTCCTTCTTCTGAGTACCATCTATGAATTATCGCAACAAACTATCTTTTGGAATAGCATCATTCCAATGTTCTAATGCCTCTTCCTCCATTTCATATGTCATCATATATTCATTCTTTATTCTGCTCTTCTCATTCTTCCATCTTGCATTTAACATTGTCAAAACATATGCTTTATGACATTCTTCTACGACATATTTTGACTACAAAAGATTAATACATAATTAATTAAATATATATATATATATATATATGTATGTATATGAACATACAAGCAACCATACCTTCTCTATTTCCCACGCTTGATCTTTATGATACAGCGACACATGCCTCCAATCATATTGTATGGGCAAAATATTATGTCGTCTAGCAACGGTACCACAAAAGCTTACAAACTTTTCTTTATTAGCACCGATGACCTAACCTTGGGCATTGAAATTCTTCACATCTAGGATATAGTGGTTGATTACTATCTTTAACCAAATCGTAAAAGTTCTTAACATCAGAATCATCTCCAAATTTCCTCATTCTTTCATCTACATCATCAACCAGTTGTTGTGATGGAATAGAGTCTGAACCATGTTCATTTTTCAATAAATTACCAAATGCATCATGCATATCATTATCATCCTCTTAACATGATAATGATGTTTCTACATGTTCCCTATTATTAACAATGACTTCAGATGACGTACCAATTTTGGATGAAGTAGTCACCACTGATTCTCCGTGAAAATACCAACATGTGCAACCGCTTATAATTCCATTACATATCAGGTGTTAATGGATAACGTCTCTCTCAAATGCAAAGTTCAAAAACTGATCTACTTCATCTTGATATGCCTTACTAAATCTTGGTTTAGTCATCCAACTCTTATCCATTGCAACTCTTCAAGCTTAAATAAGACCAAACAAATAGAATAATCAAAGCTAATGCTACACCTTTTGGCCAAAGACTGTTGAAGCATTTAATACATTTGGTGACATAGCACCATATCTATTGGAGTACTACGATAGTAGTGGAACTAAATTTAACCCAAATAAATTGTAACATATAATAAGAATTAACAGAATCTCAAGCTTACTACAAATTCAAAGAACAAGAGATGGAATCTTATACATCTAAATTTCTTTAACTTAATTCACTCTCTCTCTCAAGCCCACATAACATAACGTTGACATATATTTTTTTATGGATAGATTTTTTTATAACTGTTGAAGCTTTTTTATAGATAATTTTTTTTGACTTGTTCATAATTTGTTTAATATACAATAGCTTATGTTCTCTCACATTCTCTGGCAGGTCGACACAGTGGAAATTAGCTAGCCACGAATTTAGCACGAGGTCGTATAGCTAAAAAATACAAAGCTCAAAAAATGAAAAATCATAAAAAGAATACTAGAAATCAAGAAAATTAATGGAGATGAAGGGACCTACCGAAGCTGATCAATGGAGAAGAGAACCACTGTACCATGGTTGAGCTACGACGAGGAGCATGGGGCTAAGATCGCCGTTCAAAAATGGGGGAGAAAATCATGCTTGTTGAGAGCCGCTGGGTGGAAAACAGGGTGGAAATGGGGAAGAAGACGTGCGATTCTTTTGATTTAGGGTTTATTTTTTCGACGGTTTTAAAAAACTGTCGCAATAGATATTTACAGTTTCCTTTTGCGACGGTTCTTAAAAACCATCACAACATTGATTAACAAAAAATCAAAACTACACCATTTTATTAAATAATCCCTCAAAGCATTTTGTGACGGTTAGATGGAACCTTCGCAATAGAGATTAAAAAAGCAAAAAAATAAGTAACCCCTCCGAGAAATTTGTGACGGTTTACATAAACCATCACAAAGTGAAATGGTGAAACTCTAGTAAGAGCCTGACAAGAAATTTAGGGCCTCTGAGCTTTGCAAAAAGCTCATGTCCTTGGAAGTGTCTACAAATATCGATCTCATAAAGAAACGGGCCCCTGAGCTCACCAAAAGCTTATGCCCATGAAAGATTTTACTTTCTAAAGGAAACGAAAACGGGCTCTTGAGCTTATCAAGAGCTTATGTTCATGAAAGTTTTTACTTTCTAAAGGAAACAGAAACGGGCCCCTGAGCTCACCAAGAGTTCATGTCCATGAAAGTTTTTGCTTTTTAAAAGAAACGGGTCCCTGAGCTCATTGAGAGCTTAAGTCCATGGGGAATGGTGTCTGGAACACTACCCTCTAAAGAAAATAAAAAAGGAAAGAAGCCTGAAAAGGGAAGAAGTTTTGAAAATGAAGAGCTCTGAAGAGAAAGAAGAGCTACGAAAAGAAAGTAGTTTGAAAGGAAAGAGAATTGCAAATGAGGAAGGCAGACAAAATCTTAGAAAAGTATTCAACACTTAGAAAAAAACAAAAAAGGAGAAAGGAAGAAATATGAAAGCGAGGAAAAGAAATAAAACAAAGGAAAATAAAGTGAGAAGCAAATGAAGCTTAAAAAGATATTCAAAAAGGGAACCAGATGGGAATTGTGAAGTCAAGCGATCAGTGGTTGTATAGGCTTCATCTAAGGAAATCGAAAAGAAGAAAGGAAGAAATACGAAAAATGAAAAATGAAAAGAACGGAAAGGAAAGTGAACAAAAAAAAAGACAAAGCGAGAAGCAAAGCAAGATCAAGCCTTATCAATGCCAAGTTGAAGCTACTCACAAAGTGGAAACATCTCATGATAGTGTGGTAAAATTTGAACAAGAAGCAGGCTAACGAACGGGGCCAATGTTTTTTATTTGAACCTAAGTCTTTGAAAATTGGCATTTCGTAAGTCCCTCTCAAAGCGGAAACGGGGCCATGGTTCTTTATTTGAACCTAAATCCTTGAAAATGGGTAGTTCGTAAGTCCCTCTCGAAGCGGAAACAGGGCAATGATTCTTTATTTGAACTTGAGTCATCCTCTCCAAAGACAATGAGCAGTTTATAAGTCATTTTCTGAGAATGTAAATAGGTCAATAGTTCTTTATTTGAACCTAAGTCCAGGGAAACGAGAGAAACTCTCGAAGGAGCCCTTAGTAAAGGAAACATGAGAAACTTTCCAAGGAGCCCGTAACAAAGGATAAGGGAGAAACTCTCCAATGAGCTCGTAGCAAAGGAAACAGGAGAAACTCTCCGATGAGTCCGTAGCAAAGGAAACGAGAGAAACTCTCCGATGAGCCCACAATGGAAGGAACAGAAAGACATAACAGAAAATGAAAGGATGACACCTAGCAACGGATAGGAATTTTTCCAAAAGACACTAGACCCATACCAACTCTAAAACGACTCTTGGGAAATATTCAATAGTGTAAAGCATTCTCTGAACGGGAAGATGAAAGATTGCTCTAGAATAGCACATGTAAAGCATTCTCTAAAAGGAAAGATGAAAGGTTGTTCCAGAATAGCGCATGTAAGTATTCTCTGAACGAGAGGATGAAATGACAAAAGAATACGGAAAAGATAGCCATAAATGATGCACGATAAGGTGGAGAGTAATGATATGTGATAGTGGTAGAAAAAATAAACATTACACTTTAATCAATATAATTCTGTCGAGTGTAATGGGGGCCAATGTACATGCAAAATTTCACACGACACGTGGTAAGATCTAGACCGAAGACTCCATCGAAGAGAAGATAGAGCGAAAACCGTAGAATCAACTAGGCGGTTATGAAAAATAGACCAATCAGATGAAAGTATATGGATTACCGACGTGGCAATCCAAAGAGAAGCTAATCAAGACCTTAGATTGATCAAACAATCAAATTTTACTTAAGTTGTCAATGTTGATAAACTAAATCTTAGATGAATATTCTGTTGATCCTATTTTCAGATTAAATTAGATAAGTTGGATCAGATTATATAAGGGTTTATAAATAGAGGCAAAATGTAACTTCAAAGGAAGACTCAAGAACACAACAACCCTCAACATCCATAAGAAATAAGTTGACTATGTAGCTTGCATTAGCCTTGTAAACCATTTCTTCGTAATGAAATACTATTAAAATCTCCCCATGGTTTTTCTTCCATTTAAGAGTTTTCTACGTAAATCATGGTGTCTTTATTCTCTCATTCACTTTCTAAATTATTCTCTATATTTTCATATTATGATGAAGGAAATTCACGACTGATTATCAAAGACGATGAATTTTTTCCTTTACATAAATAAAATATATAAACATATTTCAATATATATTATAACGACAATCGGAAAGAACATGAACATACGAATTAGAAAATATGAATATGAACTCAGAAACAAGCGAAAGAAAAAACCAGAAAAAAACCCAAGAAACACATAATTCATAAAAAGCAAACTTAAGAACAGTAGCTCTCAACGATACCGATGACGGAACAATTGCTGAACCTTCAAAAATGGCAGAACCAATAATATCAACGAAATTTCAGCAAAATTTGTAGTAAAATGTATGGATCAAAACTTGATTTTTAAGAGATTCGAAGCAGCAAAATTTGTAGTAAAATGTATGGATCAAAACTTGATTTTTAAAAGATTCGAAGTTTACTGAGAGAAATAGAGCTACAAAAATATCCTCCCACAATTCGCTGGAGCTAAAAAATCAGGCTTAATGGAGATCAAGAAAGTCACTTGTAATATAGATACACACACGCATATACATGTACATGACATGTGACTTTCTTCATTTTCTTTGAGCTTGATTTTTGAGTTCATATAGCTGTACCTAAAGCTAAGGCAATATTCAATAATATTACAAATGGTTATTTTAAATCTAAAAAAATACAAAACAAATGTGATGACTGTTGTGTACGATCTTTTCTCCCGCAACTCTCTATCAACCCACCATGTCAGAGTCATGTAAGATATTATGTCCATCTATTGTCATACCCATAAATACTTGTCTAAGAAACTTTAAGGCTAAAATATAAAATATATGGTTATAGTTTGAAGATGCTATGAGAACATAAAAAGCTGTCCATTGGTGAAGAGGAGAATGAAAGTTAAAAATGAAGGTCTAAAAAAATGAGGGAATGAGGGGAGTTATTTATATAGAAAAGCTAGTGCCTAAAAATGGAGGGTGTTGATGCCGAAAATCTCTCAACTGTACGAGTACATATGCTCCCCTTTTAGCCTGGAAATCCTCTTGGTCGGAAAATCTGTAAAACACAAATAAAGAACCTAAAGAACGAGGAGAATCAGAAAGTGATTTTCTCGTCTAAGGGCCTTCGAGCCTAAATCAGTATTCTGATAAAATTTTGACAGAGTTTTCCTAAGGAGAGAATTGCTTACCCTCCTTTCAGAGTAGATGAGGGTATTTATACCTGAAGTCTCATGCGAGGATGCGTGTAGGGGAATTTTTTTTTTTTGGATTTGATGTCTGTCCTTGATTGGATGGATGGGAGGTGGCATTTAATAACGTTGTCTCCCGAGCTGACTTAAAGTGATGGTTATTAAATGTTGATATGTCTTCGAAGTGACTAAATGGAGGTTGATCTGACGCCCCATCATAACTATTAGACTCGTTGGGCGTTCGAGCCTAATAGGAGGACGTCACGTGGAATGTTACTTTCGGTGGGTGATGATGATGCTGACACAGAGTCTTCCGAGATCTTCTCGCGAGCTTCATTCTTGTTGCCCTTTGTCTACTCAAGTCGGTGTAACTCAAGCTACCCGGGAACCGACCAGGAAAGGTTGGCTTTCTCTTTCTGGGTGGTCGGGCCTTAAAGCCTTCTCCTAATGTGAACCTCTTGGCATAATGTAACATGTGGTGCCGTGTTACTAGTGGTCAGGGAATGCCTATTACAGTTTCTCCTAGTCAAAGATTTGAGGGATCCTATCTGCCCAGGTTTGAAGATTTATTTATTCTAATTCCTTGTCTGAGCTAGCTTCATGTGGTGTGATGCCAAGAGCTCTGTTTGCCTCAAGCAATCTATACTTGTATTTAAATCTTGTTCAGTTGGGAGGCCCATAGTTAATGGGATTAATTATCTGGAAGTCTTTTGTCATGACTTGCCCATGCACATGAATCCCCTCAACTTTGTTAGGATTCAAGATCATACATTCTTTGAGAGTAGGGACAATGAGAGCGCGTGGGCATGTGAAAACACAAGGTGAGAGTCACGAGGCCTGGTTCATTGATGCGTCGCCTCACTTTTACGGATGGGTGAATGATGTTTAGTTTCCCCAAACTCCCTCACTGGTTCGCGAAATGACAGTTTCTTTGGTATGGGGTTGCCTCAATGGTCCCGATCATAGTTTTCTTTAATGCCTATAAATGAGCGATTTCCTTCTTCAAGGCCTATAAATGAGCGATTTCTCCTTTCATTTTCTTTACCCTCATTTTCCTGAGAGACATAAGTTCTTTACCGACCCCCACTCTTGCCCTCAATTCTTCTTTCCTTCTTGCGAGAATGGAAGTTCCCTATTTTTTGGGGATCCCTTTATTTTGGAGGCTTCCTTTCGAACCTCTTTCGAATTTCCTTCCAGTGGTCCTTACCTCCCTCTCCGTTGTCCTTTAAACACCGTGCCTCAAAGTTGCTGGTATTCAATCTGCGGCAGCTTTCTCGCCGTCGATGATCTGTGTGGTAAGCCCTTTGTCTTTGTTGGTTACCAACTTAAAGTGGCAACACTGCTTTGTTGCAAAGATCCATCCTTAGTAAATGTTCACAACCAAGTAGGTAGTCTTGACATTTGATCCGTAATGAAGCAACTTTACCGGCCACAATCCATCTCCTGCTTTCTGCTTCACCATTCCTATCTTTTACCACCTTTATCCTTTCGATCTTCATAAACTTACGCATGTTTGCTTCAGACTCCCATCTTTTTACTAGATGCTTCCTGGTCACATTAATAGGCATGCTTAAGCTTGATTGACGTAGGAGGTCACACTTGGTGCTTCGAAGGAGTTCCTATCGGGGACAATTTTGGTTGGCCGGATTGGGTGTAATAACTCTTCCACTCGAATCCATCAGGGTGATTTGGGGCCCGAGCACGTCTACTTCCATCTCTTGCTCACTCTATGGGAGGGATTGAAGACTTTCTGTCTTCCGTATAGAGGGACATATTGCTTGTGACGATGCATATTGCTTTCCCTTTTGGCTCGACTTGGTGAGAGCATCAAACCAAGTCATCGTGATCCTAAAATTTCATCCAAAAGCCAGAGCCCTCAAGACTTTAAAGAGTTCATGAGGGTCGTGGAAACCCTACGGGAATCAGCCTGTACGTGGGGGGGGGGGGGGGGGGT
>QANY01000053.1:0-22094 GCA_003255025.1 Datisca glomerata | reverse complement strand
GGGGGGGGGGGGGGGGGGGGTCTCTTTTACCTTTAGATAAGTCTGAGGAGAGAGTTTGTCCTCTGCATGAGGAGGGGGTTTCTATAACTTTTCATTCTCTTTTATTTGTAATCTTTTCCTCTTATTGATAAGAATGAGTTTTCTTTAATGGTTCTTACTCTTTCCTTGCTTTTGGTTATGCTCTTGTTTATTTCATATCTACTATAACCTTCGTATTTGCATAAGCTGGGTAGTCGGTCCCGAGCTTGAATGAACTTTAAGCAATGAGCTTGATCCTTTAAGTAAATGAAGCTTCACTTTTACTTTCATCGACATTTGATTTGATCCAAATGAGGCTTTAATATTTTCTTCGTTCTTACTTCTTTATCGCTTTGGGTTGTGAATGTTTTAAGCACTAATGTGTATTGACCTGAGCTGCGAGGTTATCCTGACCCCAAGATAGAGTGATATTTAAGTAATGAACTTGATCCTTATTACTTCCTTACTAGTGTCTTGCCTCCTTATAGAAGGTTTGTTCAGGCGGGCCTCCCTCAAACTTGAGGGGTTTACGTTTTTTGTCTGGCGAGCTAGTGTGCAAGCCAAACTACGTTTTCCTTTTGTCATCTAGCAAGACATTCATGCCATGGATAAAACATTTTCTCTTCTGGTGAGCTAGAATGTAAGCCATACTTCTATTTTTCTTTGGCATATAGCCAGGCGTTCCTACTCTAGCTAGAGCCTTTGCTAAGTTGTTAACATTCGATATGTGTGTTACTTGAACATCTCCTCGCTGAACAATCACTCTGATGAGGTGGTACTTCCGCTCTATGTGTTTGCATCTTTTATGGCTTTGCAGTTCTTTCGAGTTTGCTGCAGCCCACAATTGTCACAATAAAGTGTTGTGGGTTTGTCAGCATCAAGAATGACTTCCAGAGTATTGAGGAACTTTCTAAGCCAGACAACCTCCTCTGTAACCTCCTCTGTAATTGGATGGCCACATACTTAGCTTCCATGGTAGAATCGACAATGCATAATTGCTTGATACGTCTCCATACCACTCCTCAACCATTTAGGATGAACATTGATCCTGATATGGACCTCCTAGAATCTTGGAACACTGCTCTTTTGAGAGGCTGACTTCATACCTAAAAGGAAAGATCTCCCTTCTTGGAGTCTTGCACACCGAAGTGATCTATCACTTTATCAATATAAGATGTTTGAGACAGTGACAATTGTATGTTCTTCATATCCTGAAAGATTTGACTACCTAGGACAAAGGCATATTCTCCAATATCTTTCATATCAAATTACTTTGCAAGCCAAATCCTGATATCAGACAATTTTCCTACATCATTCCCAATGAGTAGAATATCGTCGACGTATAAAACTAGAAAAACCACATTCCCTTTTGTGTTTTAGCTTATACACACAGGGCTCATACACTAACCGCTCAAAATTGAAGTTCCTGACAGTTTCATCGAATCTAATATTCTATAAACATGACACTTGCTTAAGTCCATAAATGGACTTCAACAGTTCGTAAAATTTGCTCTCTTGGCCTTACTCCATGAACCCTTCTGGTTCAGCCATATAAATGCTCTCTTCAAGATTATCATTCAGAAAAGTAGTTTTGACGTTCATCTGTCAGATTTTATAATCGAGGGCAGTAACAATGGACAAAAGGATTCAGATAGAAGCATGGCCACCAATGATAATGTATCATCATAGTCAATACATTCATTTTGGGTGTAGCCCTTTGCTACAAGCTTATCTTTGAGTGTCTCTCTATTCCCATCCAGACATCTCTTCTTCTTATAAATCCATTTACACCCAACGGGTTTTACCCCTTCAGAAGGATCTACAAGCTTCTAGACTCTGTTCGAGTACAATGATTGTATCTCGACATTCATGGCATCTTGCCAAAGATTTGCTTTAGGACCATCCATGGCCTGCGAGTAGGAAACATGCTCATCATGATCCTTATATGAGACTATCGTCAAGGAATCTCTATAAGACATGTACCTGTCAGGTTCTCGCACAATCCTTCCACTTCATAGAGGCTCTGTAAGCTCCGGCATCTGTTATGCTTCTTCCATTATTGAATCGAGAACAAGTCTTGATTGGGGAATCAGTGTCTTCCCACTCAATAATTCATCTAGCATAAGTGTGCTTCTCGGTTTCACACTTTTTATGTAGTCGTCTTCTAGAAAATGTGCATTTGTGCTAATGAATGTTTTCTTGTCAGTTAGACTATAAAAGACATATCATTTCGTTCCATTGGGATATCCTACAAATATGCATAATTCCAATCGACTGGCCAACTTTCTTGTCTTTGGTCTCAGAACGTGTGTCGAGCACCCCCATATCCTAAGGTGGCCTATAGACTACTTTCGTCGACTCCATCTTTCGTATGGTGTACTAGGCACCGTGTTTGATGGAACTTGGTTCATAATATATGCCATTGTTTCTAAGGCATATCCCTAGAACAAATTTGAGAGGGATGAGTAAATCATCATGGATCTAACCATATCTAATAGAGTTTGGTTCCTTTTCTCTGACAAACCACTCTATTCTTGAGTGGCAGATACTGTAAGCTGAGAAAGAATACATTCTTCCTTAAGAAAGTTCTCAAACTCTCCTAGAAAGTACTCTCCACCACGATCGGATCATAGTGTTTTGATGTGTTTCTCTAATAGCTTCTCAACCATAGCCTTGTACTCTTTGAACTTTTCAAAAGTTTCAGATTTTTGGCGCATTAGTTAAACATTTCCAAAACGTGAGTAATCATCTATGAAGGTTACAAAATATTCATAACCTTCTCTTTTTTGGATATTCAATTACCCACATACATCACTATGTAAGAGTTCAAGGCATTGAAAGGCTATTTCACCCTTCACTGAAAATGATCTCTTAGTCATTTTACCTTCTATGTAGGATTCACACGTGGGTAGTGATCATACACTTAAAGTTTGCAATGGATCATCATTTGGGAGTCTTTTAGCGATACAACTCTTTGCAAACCATAGGCTCTGATATTAATTGTTGGACTAGGTTTTAGATTTTGAAGAAAAATAATGAACCGTGACATAGAACTACCAAAGAAAAAAAGAATTTCTTCGCTAGATGCAAAGGAAAAAGTGAAGTCTAGCTTACACTCTAACTCACCAGATGAGAAAAGGTTCTAGCCATGATAGGAACATCTGGCTAGATGTCAAAGGAAAAAGTGATATATGGCTTGCATTCTAGCTTGCCATATGGAAAAAAGTTCTTGCCAAAGCATGAATGTATGGCTAGATGCCAAAGGAAAACGTGATGTCTGGTTTGTACTCTAACTCGCTAAACGAGAAAAGGCTCTAGCTAGAGAAGAAACGTCTAGATAGATGCCAAAGAAAAAAGAGAATTCTTGCTTACACTCTAGCTCGCCAGATGAGAAAAAGGTTCTAGCAAAGAAAAAAATGATGTCTGGCTTATACCCTAACTCGCTAAATGAGAAAATCCATTCACGAAGACTTTAAGCAATAAATTCTTTGATGATCATCTGAAGAGCATGTGGATACGAGATTGTACATACTTACTTTAGTCCAAGTGGGACATTGTTGAAATTATTTTCATAAAGTATGGTGTAATAACTTTTTATGAGTAAACCGTTATTTATTGACATTTATGTATTATTAAATTTTAAGAATAAATGAAAGTTTTCTTCAATTAAAGTGTGTTTATAACTTACTTAAATCTTGAAACTATTATCAACATAAGAAGAGTAATGACCGAGCGGTCTTCTAGACAAACTCTTCTGAAATAGTTCAGAATGTTATTCGCACTCTTAGGATTGACTGGGTGAATTCATTTATGACTGTTACGTTGAAGCAAATGATACCGGTCTCGGGGCATGGGACTTGAGACTCTAACGGTTGACCTAGAAATGTTATGTAACATGTTGAATAGACCGGTAACCAATTAGTTTAGAGCAAAATCATTTATCTAGCTCTAAATCTAATTGTTATATCTTAAGGATATTTCATAATCATATTAATCTTTAGGTGGATATGAAACTTGGCTTAATTACTTGTGATCTTTGATATGCCAAAGGAGTGAGTTTGAATTGTCTGACAATACCTCGACTGTTGGGACTGTGATTCACAGATATGTAATTCATGATAAGATTGTAAAAGCAACAATATCATATTATGCTTTACTGATGAGTGTGTGAATACATAAATTGGTCCTGGTACTCGATGACATGAGTCATTGAATAAGGTATCGTGTTCTATATGAGATAGTTCACTGATATGTCTTTCTTACTCATAGTCAATAAAAGAGTTAAAAAAATAATAACTAGATGGGTAAAATGGTTATTTTACATCCCACTCTTGTTACTGATATTCACGAAGGAAAATATCATTAAGTATTCTATGGACAGTGAAATATAAATGTTTATTTGTACTAATAGAAAATGTAACACGCATGAATCGAGAGTTCATTCGGGGACCTATAATGGAGTTGTACGATGTCAGAATTAAATAGGTCGAGAATTTATGGAGATAAATTAGTCGGGTATTTATATCTCATAGCTTTGTTCATGTGGATCCCTTCGATCTCATGAGTAGCTCATAAGGGCAGGAATGAGAAAGCAGAAGCCTTTCTGCGACACCGCTTGCAACCACTCCACGCCCTGTGATTTTCGTAGGTTTTTTTTCCAATGATCTTTCAGATATTTGTTTTCAATCATATTTCTCAATTTCTATATTTCGTTGATGATTATTCAGTTATGATTAATCTACAGTCAATCACAGTTTGATGAATGCTCTGATTTTAGAACTTAATGCACTTAGGGTAAAATTGCGAGGCTAGCTTTTATACACTTTTTTGGGATCTTGCTGCAATTTTATGTATGCTCTATTGATACTTGGTTTATGTAATGTAAATCCTACATTGATTGTTCGACTAACTTATGGAAATACACTTGAAATTGCAAACCACTGGTTTTAGGGAACTTTAGTTTACAATATAAAATCATGAGAATTAAACTTATGCTTGATCGTGTTTGAAAGATTTTTAAATACGACACCCCTAGTTTTATACCAATGTACACTTTCTGAGTCTCATATAATATTGGTGTCATCACTAAATTAGTAAAGAGTAAAATTAATATTTAAATTAATTATTTTATTATTTTATAATATTAGATAATTAGTAAACAAAAGAATTTAATTAATTAATTTATATAGATCAATTTAATTCATCCATTTGGACACAATTTGGGTTCTAGGGGACATCAAAATCCCACATCATAGTACAAGGAGAATATGACTTTTTGTTTTATCATATAAGGTTATATGGTAAATTCCGCAATCATTATATAATGGATTGAATTAGGGTTGCATCAAAAACCCTATCCCTAAGCTAAGTGTTAGACAGAGTAGAAAATAGTTTCTCTCCCTCCAAACACTGTTGCCGCTGAAATATAGTAGGGAAGAGGAAAAAAAATATTTTTTATCTTCCTATCCTTATTTTGAGAGCCCACATTCAATTCCTACCGATACCCTTAAAAGATATACTTGATTCTAATGAGTGGTTGTTGGTGTGAAGATAGCTCTGCGAAGAACGAAGAAAGCGAGATAGAAATTGGATCCCGCCAAATCAGAAATTCTTCATTAATTGAAAATGTATAAACTGTTTCAATAATTTCTCGATACGTTTTTACTGATATGCATGTTCATTGATTTGGTTTTGTGTTTGATTGGATTAAACATTTGTATGATTTTTTTTATTTTCGACTCATGAACTTATCACGGTTCATTAATATTTTTTCAAAATCTAAAACCTGATCCGACATGAAGAAGATATGGAAATCAGTCATATTCACAGAGAAGATCAATTAGGTGGCACTATGGGAAGCCTGGGCTCTATTCGGTAAAAACCGGTTATGACACTGTTGTGTTTGTGGCTAAGATGGGTTTGTTAAGAAAGTCTAATGGTGGGCAGGGGAGTGGCTCAGATGATAGGGTGAAGATGTAGAAAAATATTTAGAGACTCAAAATTCCTCTTAAAATGAAGGATATCTTACGGAGATGCTCAACAATTATATAGCTTGCAAAGCTCACTTAGTTAGGACTTAGGAGACATTCAACATTAATCCTGCATGTTCTTTTGTGGGGATAATATTGAATCATCTGGCACTAATTTTTTCCTTGTCAATTCGCTTCAAAATTTTAGTTCGCTAGCCCGCTGGCCTTACAGACTAGCTTCACTCCGACTCCTTCACACATATTTGGTCGGACATTTATGAGCACATTTGTAATTTTTCTGCTGATTTGGAACATCAATTTTTTATTACTAATTGGCTGGTTTTTGGGTTGTGGAGGCTTTGGAAAGTGAGAAATTATTACTATTTTGAAGGTACGCTTATTAATCCTCTTGAGGCGGTAATTGAGGCTACTAATCAAATTAATTATGTGCAGATTTCGGGTCCTCTTGATTCGGTTCAGAAGGGTTTTCAGCTCCCTGGCATTCTAAATACTATTTGCTGTGAAGATCGTGTGTGCAGCTCTACCGGTGGGGTTACTGAGGCTGATTTCCAATGGCTTTTGGAGGCCGACTTAAGTCATGGTGTGAATTATTTGACATATTTGCAGCTTCCTTCAAATCTGGTATTGGCTTAAGCGTGCTGGTTTCTTTTCTTGGATGACTCATGGAATGTGCATAAAGCAAGCATATATGAGCTGGGTTCTTTGGGATCTGACTGGCAACATCTACGGTTTCAGCTTTAAACATTTGAACCATATTTATGATGCATTTATGGCCGAAGCTCTAGCCCTCTGTTGGGGGTTAGAGGAAATAAATCATCTTCCGATCGACTCTATTAAGATATCTTCAGCCTCGAAAGTTCTCATGGATTTGCTGATTAACTCTAAGGTTTCTAACGATATTGCAGATACGGTGGTTGCATATATTCTTCAGTTGAGCATTAAGATGAAGCTGCTTTCTTTTAATTTCTATGCTAGATCCTTTAATAGTTTAGCAGACACGATTGCTACTTCAACTAATATTGATCGATTTGTTCATTTTCCTTCGGATTATATTTCTAGTCTGTTTTCGAACATCCCTTTGTAGTTCCTTTTATTAGTAATGAGAACTTATTTCAGTTGGCAAAGAAAAACGTCTCACCAATTAATTTGGTATATTTTCATCTTCTATTTTTATTGCAATTTTTTTTCTTAACAAGAGAGGTGTGTTATTTTTGTAAAGTTAAAATTATGTTTAATTATTTATGTATGTCTATTTAGCTAGATAACATTTAGTCACTACTACAATTTAGGGCTATTATGACAGCAGAATTTATTTACTATGATGATGCCTTAAAGGACAGCTTGTTTCTGGCTTTCCGCATGGTAAAGTTTGTGATAAACTTATTTTTCAGCACTTTCCTATATTTGTTATAAGTATTTTCATTTGTCATGGTAAAGTTATTTAACCTGATAAAATAATAATCTCACATTATTTTCCCTACCACTTTCTCAGGGAAATCCACTTTACCAAATAACTTTTCCATCTTACAACGCATCTACACATTTTTCAAAATAAGTTTAATTTCCCAAATCTCCATAAAAATACCATTATTTGTTTCAATTATTCTTACTTGATTTTGATATTTTATTTTCTTCAAAACCAAAACCTCACAAAAGTGCCGTAAACTATCCCGATCCTGGTGGAACCGAAACGGTCCTAATATCGATTTTTGAGATTTTTTTGTCCTTTCCGACTTGTCTGCCAACTCGTCTCGATGTCCTCTTGTGAGATTGAAATATGTACGTTAATTGAAATGATTGAAATAAAATATTAAGTTTAAATTAAGAATAGATAAACTCTGCATATATAGAAAATATAAAATCTAAAAGATTAGAATACATGTTAATAATATCAACTATTTTTTTGAAATTAAAACTAGTTTCTTTCCTAAAATAAATATTATTCATAAACTATCAATATTTAAAACTGAATTATTTATCGTATCTCATTTTTTGTGTGGAGGACCCGACATATCTATTGAAGAAAAGTACATGTAACAAGAAAACTGTTATGTATTATAAAATATTTTAATGTGTTAATATAAATGACGGTTATTTATATCAGATTTATTTTTATATATAAAAGAGAAAAATTGTATGATAATTAATTTACGATATCAGATAAAATTTAATCAAACACTGCATGAATTATTAAGATTTTTTAGTAGTTGCTAATAGAGAATCTGTATACAATTTTGCTATTTAATTTTAAACAATTTTTCATTGAATTTATTTGTACAGTATAAACAAAAAATTATTTTAGTTTTTGGCATAGTAAGAGAAAAATAATTGATTTAATTTTATTGATGGGTTAATAAAATAGTTAATTAATTAGTACAAAAAATAATGTGTATATATAAGACATAATATGTATTATAATCTATAATCATTGACAACAAATTAAAAGTTGATAAAAAAAGAAAACTATAAATAATAAATATTTTTATTACTTTAATATAATTTATATAACTTTCTCAACAATTTTATCAAAGTTTTCCACACAACATTACCTAAGTATCTTACATACCAAACAAAAAAATCAAACTTGGGTTATTTGTAAATCTATACAATTTTCATTTTGGTTAAGGACTTTTATACTCATTTCTTAAAATTTAGAATTTTACACCTCTGACCCACCACAATCAATATAAAAAAAAATTTCAACTTTTTCTTACATCATCAATACTTTCCATTTTCTTCATGCAAAGATCAAACCAATACCCACTCCCTCACTCTTCTTCTTTCCCTCATTGTTTCCTCCATGCTTTCTAGTTCGTTTCCTCCATGATTTCCTATTCAACGAAGCAACGAAGGTTTCTTTCCTCCATGCTTTCCTGTTCTGTGAAATTCTTCCTCTTAATCGCACTAGTTTTGACCATGGCATAGTCATTTTTTTTCTTGAGAAAACTTTAGGCTTGAGAATTTTTTTTCCGGTTGGATTTTGTGAATTCTTTTACACTTCTTTGAATTGTAAATTTGTTAATTGAAATTTAAGTAATTATAGACCGATAAGGGGTTCAAGATTGAATACTGTGTGAATGGTGTCAATTTTTGTATCTAGATTGTTCACTAACATGAGATAAAAATGATTACTTGAAAGGTTCAAGTAGTATTTTTTTTACTACGTGAACCCTTCAGGTAGTCGCATGCTCTCTGTATAAATCATTGCATGAAACAAAATTATAACTTAAAGAGTAAGTAGTCATAAACAATATTTGAACCCTTCAAATAGTTACATGTATCTATCTAAAACTGTTGACAACAGATAATTTGACTACTTGAAGAGTTCAAGTAATATGTTTTGACTACTTGAAACCTTCAAGTAGTAACATGCTCTCTGTATAAATCACTATATAAAATAAAATGACTACTTGAAGGGTTCAAGTAGTATTTTTTTACTACGTGAACCCTTTAAGTGGTGATTTGCTTACATGATAATAGACTTTCAAGAGAAAAAAAAACCACTTGAAGGGTTCAAGTAGCAAAACATTAATACTCGAACCCTTCACGTAGTGACGAGTTTACTGGACAATAAATTTCATGAGGAAAAAAACTATTTAAAGGGTTCAAGTGATAAAAAATTATTACTTTAACCCTTCAAATAGTGCCGAGCTTACTGGACAACAAATATTAAGAGAAAAAAGTATTTAAAGGGTCAAGTAGTATAAAATTACTGCTTGAACCCTTCAAGTAGTGACAAGATTACTGGACAACAGACTTCAAGAGAAAAAAAAATTACTTGAAGGGTTCAAGTGGTAAAAAATAGCTACTTGAGCCCTTGAAGTAGTCATAGAATATATGCAAGAATGGGTCAATTACTACTTGAACCGTTCAAGTAGTTTTTTTCCTCATGAAAGGAGAGAGATTTTCTTATTAAAATATCAAAACTGCCTAAACAACCAAATAAGATGAATTTATACCGATCTAAAAAACTCTAAAATTAAAAGAGAGAAATTATGAACAAGCCAAAAATTACGATTGAAATAACTTTTGGGCCTTTGAAAGTGCTTAAAATAGTGTTTTTTGGAACTAAAATTGGGTTGTGACAAGTAAACCCACTTGTACACATAGATCTCTGAATAAGTTTTGATTTGATATCTTACAGGCCACGTGGTTCCACCCGAATCGAAAGTTATGCTCTCTGGAAGTTCACATGCGCGCACCACGATCCATTTGTTCCAGAAATTTTAAAGCTGCACCATCCGCATCACGACTTGAACCCTTCAAGTAGTCAGAAGCTTACTGGATAATAGACTTCAAGAGAAAAAAATACTACTTGAACCATTCAAGTAATCACATGCTCTTTGTATAAATCATTGCATGAAACAAAATGACTATTTGAAGGGTTCAAGTAGTCACAAAACACTACTTGAACCCTTCAAATAGTTACATGCCTCTATCTAAAACTGATGACAACATATAGTTTGACTACTTGAAGGGTTCAAGTAGTATTTTCTTATGACTAGACCCTTCAAGTAGTCACATGCTCTCTGTATAAATCATTATATAAAACAAAATGACTACTTGAATCCTTCAGGTAGTCATAAAACATTTTTTGAATTCTTCAAGTCGTGATGAGCTTATTGGACAACAAATTTCAAAAGAAAAAACTACTTGAAGGGTTCAAGTAGTAAAAAATTAATACTTGAGCCCTCAAGTAATGATTTGCTTACTGGACAATAGATTTCAAGAGGAAAAAAAACTACTTGAGGGGTTCAAGTAGTATAAAATTACTACTTAAACCCTTTAAGTAGTGACAAACTTACTGGAGAACAGACTTCATGAGAAAAAAACTACTTGAAGGGTTCAAGTAGTAAAAAATAATTACTTGAATCCTTCAAATAGTCATAGAATATATGCAATTTGCATTGGAAGCTAAATATATACAATATACATACAAAATAGATTGAAAACTTCGTTCTCAATTATTTTAAATAAAAACAAGTAATTGTTTTTTTATACGTAATTCCAAGTAATTATTTACTTACAGAATAAAAATAACTATTTAAAGGGTTCAAGTAGTCATAAAAAATTACTTGAACCCTTGAAGTAGGAGAAAAAGCTTCGTTGAAAAATAAAAAAGAAGAGTATTAAAAAAATATTATTAAGTTGATTTGACATGTGCATTGAAAAAGAAAAAAATGATGAGAGAAGAGAGAGATTGCAAGTGGTGATATGAAGTTGGTGGGCCATGAGTATAAAATTCATTAATTTGAAAATGAGGTATAAAAATCCTTAGACAAGTTGAAAAATGTATATTACTCCAAAAAATTCCATCAAACTTTTCAATAACTTTACCACTTAAATTTTTTCAACAACTTAACTTTTCCAGCATTCTTACTTAACCCGTACCAAACGGCCCCTTAAAGATGTCGCAAGAAAACATGCGTTTGGAGAAAAAACAAAAAGATTTTGAGCTATGGTGACGTGTGTCATAATGGATTAAGATAGGATGATAAGTTTTATTAAGCTGTCAAAAACAGATGTACTTTAGTCAAAATGACAGTGAAAGAGAGACTATCATAGACACATGACATGTCATCGAGCTCTATTTAAGCACAACAATTCCATTCTTTTTATGAAAATATCTAATTCACATCCTTAAAATTTTACCCGTCAGTACTTTATATTTGTAAACTATTTATTCAATATTAAATACCTCTAAACTATGAGGCTTAGCTATTTATACCCCTTCCTGTTAACTTTCCTTAAAATCTAACAAATTTTTTTAATTACATTAATTCTGTTAAAAACACTAATTAAATTAATCTCGTATAGTCTACACGATGACTACACGAGCATCGTGTACATTTTCTGATCTTATGTTTACCTTGAATTTTATATAGGTTATGGCTTCATCAAAGATTCAACTAAAATACGCCCATGACGTTAACAAAATTCCAAAAGTAAGGGTCAATGCAAAGTGCAATACTCACTGCATATAGGTTATCAAGACCAAGCTGATGGATCCTCAACTATCCCTATTTAGGGAGACATTCTTTGGCAATCTCTTTGATCTCTCAGCCTTGAAGTTTTTAGCAACTATCTGCCACCAGGTGCTGGCCAGGAAGGCTGAATATGTCAACGACATTCCATCTGAGGAGGAAATATGAGTTCTTGTCAAAGAGGAACCATTGTTCTTCTCCAAAAAGGAGTTCTCGTTGATGACCATACTAAAGTTCAGTGAAGACTAGGATGAGAAGAAGACTCGTGCCCCAACAGAATCTCTTATCTGTACTTTCCCAAAACCCAATCAATAACCATGGGTGACTTGGAGGAGAAGTTTAAGAACTCTGAATATAAGTTAGATTCTGATGGAGTCAAGATGGCTCTGATTTATATGCTAGAGCATTTTCTGTTGAGGAAGGAGAACCATACCCTAATTGAGAATAGATGGTTGGTTTTAGTTAGAAACGTTGAAGTGTTCAACTGATATCCGTGGGAAGAACTTTTTTTCTCCAAAATGATAAAATCATTATTAGCCGTCAAGAATACAATTGCTGTTTTTAGTGATATTAAAGATCAAGAAAAAAAAACACAGAAATTCCCCGCTTGTTCATGGATATTCACTTAATGAATGTTCATTTGCCTTCTAGGTACAATTTATTTTAGTCTATGTAGTGATATATTGAATTATTTATGTGCTGAATACTGAATTACTCTCTTTTGTTTAAATAGGGATGAATATTTGAAACTATCCCCTTGGTGGGTAGTTTGTATGGTAACCAGCTTTCAAACAAGGTACCAAGGATTCTCTAGTGGTGTCCGACCATGATAATACCGGTTAAGAATCTACAAAAAGAAGTTTTTTCGAAGGAGAATGTATGTTGATGAATTATGTTGACAAGTTAATTTATATTACTTTCACATATACTAATTTATATATCCTGCATTTTTAGTTGACAGTTCTTTCCTTGGTCCCTACTGAGGAGGAATAAGAAAAAAGCTACTGGAGATCAGTAGTTAGAGAGAAGGTATGTTCAAAATCATTTTCTACCATTCTTCTTCTTGAACATGGATCTCGTGTAGTCATCGTGTAAACTACACAGTGGTTACACTGACCTTGTGTAGCCATCATGTAGCCTACACGAAGGTTACACTGATCTCATGTAGTCATCGTGTAGATCAGTGTAACCATTGTGTAGATTACACGAGGTCCGTGTAACCATTGTGTAGTCTACACGATGACTACATGAGGTCCGTGTAACCGATCTTGTAGTCTACACTAGGTCCGTATAACCATTGTATAGTCTACACGAGGTCAGTGTAACCATCATGAAGTCTATACGATGACTACACGAGGTCCGTATAACTGATCGTGTAGTCACCCTTTTTATGTTTTGGCTGCTTAATATTACATATTTTTTTAGTTGACACCTCCTTAGTCACCCTTTCAAGTAGACGAGGAAGCTAATGAAGAGGAGGAGGCCATTGAAAAGGAAGAGGAGAAAGAAGAAGAAGAAGAGGTCCGATGAGGCCATTGAAAAAATAGAGGAGGAGAATATTACGTTCAAGAAGTTCAATGGGCATGAAAATTGAGTGAGGAAATGTCTGCTTGGAATAGACCAAAAGATTACTTCAATGGATAAAAATATTTTGTCCATGTAATCAGACATTTCTTTTGTAATTTTTCAAATTAAAATTTTGATGGATCAGATGATTACTCATTATGTCCTCAATCTGCCATGATGATGGCTAGCGACAGGGAGGAGATGAATATTGAGAAGGAAGAGAAAAAAATGAAGAAGGAGAGGAGGATGAAAAAGAAGAAGATATAGTAGAGAATGAAGAAGAAGAAGATATGGTAGAGAAGGAAAAAGAAGAAGAGAAGTAACAGAAGGAAGAAGAAGAAAAAGATGAAGATAGTGTAGAAGAAAAAGATGAAAAAGTAGTAGAAAACGAGGAAGAGAAAGAAGAAGGAGAATGTGAGAAAGTAGAACAATAAAAAGAAGGAAGAGAAGAAGAAGATGAGAGATAAGGTAATAAGGAGGAGGAAGGTGAAAAGAAAATGCATAATGGAAAAAAGAGCAATCGTATAGTATACATGATTACCTCGTGTAACCATCGTATAGTATACACAATGGTTACGCTGACATCGTGTAGCCACCATGTGGTGAACCAATCGTGTACCTAATTATCAATGGCTTGAGTCAGATGTAAGAAGTTATTTATAATATTTTTTAATGTGAGATTTAAAATAATTATAAATATCTTAACTAATCTTTATGGATTTTACAACATATCGATGCATATCTGGAGCTCATGATGAGCGATTTATAAGAATACAACCCTCATATCAGAATCAATGTTGGTGATTTGATTCTGCAAGTAAGTAAGATTTGTTTTTGAACATAATGAAGTGCACACCATAATCTACATGAGTCCTTCACGTTGCCTCGTGTAGACTACATGAAGTCTACACAAGGCCCGAGACTATAGGAAGTCTACACGAGACCTTCACGGGCCTCGTGTAGACTTTATGTAGTCTACACGAGACCTTCACTGGCCTCGTGTACATAAGACAACATATCATGCCTCATGTAGTCTTCATGACCATTTTTTATTGACGTTGACAATTTAAATTGTTTCCCGTGACATTACAGTGGAACATGTCTGGCCGAATAGAAGAGTTTGAGCAATATCCTACGGGCTAGTATATTGACGTTGATGATCAGCTCAGGTACCTATTCCTCGGCTTGCAGATGAATTTTGGGAGGAGCTTGGAACACTCAGGTAAGGTTATCTTTCCAATGAATGTGAACCACAGGCATTGGATTGCAGTGGAGCTTGATTTTAATGGCCAATGTATTCGTATTTATAACTCCATGAACACGCCATATCAACGCTCCTTGTAAATTGAAATAATGAAACCTTTTATGAAGATTGTCTCTCGACTTCTTCAAATGATGAACATTTATGAGAGAAGACAAGAGGTTAAACCCAAAGATAAGTGGAAATATGAGATCATGAAGTGTCCACAACAAGAGCATGGGTAAGTGAAATATACATTATTTTTAAAGTCCACTTAAAATTTCATACATATTATTTAATTGTGTTTTGTAGGTTCGATTGTGGGGTATTCACCCATAAGTTTTTCGAAGCCCTCACATATGGGAAGAATCTCCAAGAAATAACTCAATTTTTTAGAATTTTTATTTTATTTTTATACACCCTCAAATTGTGAATTATGGATTATGAGTTTTTTTGTTACTATATGTTTAGTGTAGGCTTCATGTAGCCTACACGATGACTTTAGGGGAATCATGTAGTCTTCATGTAGCCTACACGAGTCCTTCACGGGCATCGTGTAATCTCCATGTAGCCTACATGATGACTTTATAGGCATCGTGTAGGATTTGTGTAGCCTACATGATGATTTCACGGGCATCATGTAGGATCCATATAGGCTACACAATGACTTCACGGGCATCATGTAGGCTAATTAAATTTTATGACATTATTAAATAACAAACACAAAAGTATATTTCTATATTAATATTTAATTTAAGTCTACAAAAGTCATTATTTATATTTAAGTGCATTGGTCATCCCGTTGAAATAGAGGAATTGGATTTCTGCACATTTATCAGTTCATGCCAATTTACCCACAATGTTTGCACTTTCTTCTCACTAATTCCTCACCTCTAGATGAAATCTCTTTGTCCTAGGTCTGCCAATTTGGCGCCTCGTTATAGGTGCAGATACCACATTTTCATGAATCTCATGGCTGATGACCCAATCTGCTTGATCTCCAAGAGGATGTATTGTTGCCGACATGCAGCCAACACATGCTTGCATGGAATTTGATCAAGATCAAATTCTCGGCCCCCACCCGCGACACAAAACTTGTGGATGTGCGAAGGAAACAATGATAGTGATCGTGATGCAAGATACTTCTTTTTAAGCTCAGTCTCAACCCAATCAGTCATCTGTGAGGTGACTTGACATGCAACCATCCGTCGTTAATAGAACCACCATTGTAACATTTCACGGATATGTTCTATAAAGCATGTAATGGGAAGCTTTCTAGTATCCTTCAAAATCCTATTCAAACATTATGCGATGTTTGTAGTCATTATATTGTATCGCCTTCCATCAAAACGGGAACGTTCCCACCTCTCAACTCCCCCCACTGACAAGTATTGTGAGATATCTAAAAATGCAATAGTAAAATGAGTCATCAGCCGATCAAATTTTGATTGATGGTATTTCTTTGTTGCTTTAAAAAATAATGCGACCGTATCTTCCTTTTTATAAATTGATTTGATATTTTTGGCCCATATGGAAGATGCAAGCCCCATGAAACACATTGGGAATGACAAATTGTACAACATTTAGTATACTTGTATGCCTGTCAGATATAAACATCAAGTCTTCTCGATCACCCATTAGATCATGAAGTTTACAGAAGAACCATTCCCATGAATCATTATTTTCTGAATCTGCAATTTCAAATGTAATGGGATATACTTGGTTGTTCACATCATTTGTTATTGCAACAAATAATACCCCTTTGTATTTGACTTTTAAGACGGTTGCGTCAACAATAGTGACAGAACGTATACAGTTGAAAAATTCACGAACAGAGGGTCCAAGAGCCTTGAAAAAATATTTAAAATGATCATACTCATCGCTACCTATATGTAATGTTGTCCTTGAAAAAGATTTTATATTGCTGTATTAAACTCGACAGAGTACATAGTGTATAATATACATACACGAGGTCAGTGTTGGCATCGTGTAGTACTCGTGTAGACATTATGATGGCAAAATAAAAAATAAGTATCTGGATTTTTTTCTAACATGTGACAATATGCTGGAAGCATCCTATAGTAATTCCAATGTATATTCCCTAGCCTTCCCTGCCGTATGGTAACTTATGTTGACACCGAAATCAAGCCGAACATCTTCAATTATGTCTTTTGGCCTATATATACATCAGACACTCGTGTCTTTGGACCTTATAGAATGACCAATCAATGAATATGTAGCCTGATGGTGTTCATGTCTCAATACTTCAAATGTGCATGTACGTATATTGATGAATTTTATAAATTTGAAGGATGGAAATTTTTTCAATTTCATGGCCCGTAACCTCCATTGACATGGTTTCTCAACACATACAAATACCAATATTGACTGGTTTGACTTGAAGATCCGAAACTTAAAATTTCTCCTGTTGGCTATCATACGAGCAAATTTAAGCAACTCGGCTTGATCACTGTAAAATCATCCATATTTATTGTGTCTGATACAAGCTGATTCAAATCACCCCATTGCTTACTGAACCCAGGACATTGTTCATTCAAATTAGGTTATGATGGAAATGGACAAGTGGTCTCGGGTTTAAGTCCACTATTCAAGTTTGGAATTATTGTATGGTCATCTCCACTGATGGCTTCATCATGGTCATCTCCATGGATTGCATCATCATACGCCCCCTGATCAAAATCATCATCATCATCTCCATCTCCATCAACATCCTCATCCTCGAAAACATCATAATCGTCATGACAAAAAACATCATCATAATGATAGTTCCTTTCAAAATGATCAACATTCTCAAAGCGACAAATTCTTTCATATAGAGGTTGTCGTGATATTTTTATTTCAGGAACCTAACTTTGATAAAACCTTATAGTTTTAGGAATCCGAGGTTGTTATGACATTGTGGTTTGAGGAACCGAGCTTTGAGATGGAAAAATGTTGGTTTGATACTTACCAATAGTGGACTTCTAAGTGATTCTGATCCATTCTCCTTAACAAAGAACTGTAAATCTCTATCATTTAAAATTTTAGCAAGAGGGCAGGGGACATGACTTCTATAAAAAAAATTGGTGGACCTATCATACTTTCAGGGGTGTATTTGGAGTTTATGATGCAATATACCTAATAGCTCGTGGTAAGTGCAGTTAGTTGATATCTCCAATAATTTATTCTTCTCTCCACTAAAAGACCATGTTATACCATTTTTCACCCAATCTCTATCATAAATTACTAAAATTTCAACTTCAGACATATCTGTATATGCATCAATGAAAGAAGTCAGTACAAGAAGAATACAAAATGAAATGGAATATTACACGATGATCGTGTAGTCATTATGTAGTCATTGTGTAGTGTAGACGAGGCTTTCACGGGCATTGTGTAGTCATCGTGTAGTGTACACGAGGCCTTCGCGAGCATCGTGTAGTTATCGTGTAGACCTCGTGTACTGTAATAGGTCCTACATGAAGACTACACGATGATTGTATAGTTCCATTGTGTATACTACATTAGGACTACACAAGGATCATGTAGTGTACACGAGGACTGCACAAGGATTGTGTAGTGTATACGAGGACTACACGAGGATCATGTAGTACACGAGGAGTACACGATCATCATGCGGTCATCCTGTACACTACATGATGACACTACACAATGATCGTATAGTCCTCGTGTAGTGTAATAGATGCTACACGATACTCGTGAACAGTTGAAGAAGTTCCTGTTACACTGCACGATGATCGTGTAATGTACACGAGGTCTACACGGGGATCGTGTAACATACATGGTGTATTACACGAGACTTGTGGAGTACTCGTGTAGACCTTGTTTAACATTACACTATCATCTTGTAGTGATCGTGTACAAAAAATGAACTTCAAACAACATTCCAAATAGAAGAAATATAAATATTCCCAGAAAACTCATGAACATGAAAAATTCATGAAAATACAAGCTTTTCAGAAAGAAGAAAATAAAACTTTTACATATTTCAGAAAGAAGAACTAACAATCATTTACTGTTACAGGAAGAAAGAAGAATGCAAAGAAGAAGACGTAGAAGAAAATGAAGAAGAAGTAGAAAAAATGAAAAATGAAGAAGGAGAAATGGGGTGGGTAGGAAGGTTTTGAGTGTTAAGTGAGTAGACCATGACATTTGATTGGACAGCTTGTAAGAAGGGCAATGGGGAAAAAAGTGAAAAAGTGAAGGAAAAGTGAGCTAGGGGTCAAGGTCAGCAAAAATTAGTGTAGAAGTTGATTTCTATAAAATGATTAGTGTAGGAGTCTACTGTAGTAAAAAATCCATCAAACTTTAGGTGTAAATCTAATATTTTCCTTCTTTTTATAACCAAACCCTATCCCAATCCCATTCATTTTACGCTCCATCCAAGCTCTCTCTCTCCTCTCTCTGTCTCTTCTCTCTCCTCTCTCTCTCCCCTCTCTCTCTCCTCTCTCCCCTCTCTCTCTCCTCTCTCCCCTCTCTCTCTACTCTTTCTCTGTCTCTCTCTCTCTACTCCTCTCTCTGCCACTGCTCGTCTCTATTCTATTCTCTCTTTCGAGTCTCAGCCTCCTCCGACGGTCTTCTCACTCTCGTGATGAGTTTGTATTTTTTTGTTTCAAATGTTTTTAGTGTTATTGTTGTGATTTAGTTTTATTGAGATTTAGGGTTTAGATTTTGAGTTAGGTTAAATTCATGCTTGGTGTTTTCAATATGATGCCAAATTTTATATATCGGCGCTTTAAAATAATTTCTTTCTCTGTTATGTGTCCTCAGGTTTTTATGGTTCATAAAATAGTATGTAGTTAGAAACTTTATCATAGAACTATTATTGAATCTTGTTTTTCTAGTTATTTTTCTCTTCTCTGTTGTTCCCTTCACTTAATTCTCCAAACTCTGTGGCAGGTTGTTCTTTTCAACCATGTGATCAATAAGTGTTCAAAAGGTTCATTCCAATTAGCCTTTTAAGTTCCTATAACACAACGTCTACTATAACATGGCTTTATAAGAATAGTTGGTGTGGTTCTAGACCTATTTATTGTGATTGTAATCAGCAGCATTTTGATTTCTGTAAAATTATTTAGATGTAGTGTTCTTTGTGCATATTCTTAATTAGGAAGACTTGGAAATGATGAATGAAAGAATATTATATTTACATTATTTCAACTAAGAACCCTTATTGCAGGATTATCCATGACATTGGGATCCCCATACATGGAATAACGAACAAGTAGAAGCTTTGATGAACCTATGGAGAGTCATGATTGATCTTGTCTGGCATAGCTGATGTGTGGGTACCATCTACCATGTTCTTGTATATTTAGTTTTAGAATCCTTGGTTAGCTCAAATAAGTTGTGTTTAATTCTTTTAGTTTGTGTTTTGGTATGTACAGTTGTGTTTAATTATTTGTTACCTTTAGACTCATAAAATCTCTTAATTGTACGAGTACCTTTTGATTGACACCAACTGAAAAGGAGTGAAATTTTGAACAAAAACTAGCAGAATGCAAAGAAGAGTCCGGGCAGTATTTGATTCTCATTCAGGAAGAGCATGCTTCTTTGATATGCATTAAAAATCATGGTGTTCTTAACATTATTGTAATATAAGTTCCAGATTGGTAATACTTAGTAATGCCTTAGATCATATTGTTCTGCGTAGTGCATACTGCATATATTTCATGTTTCTTATGGATTCTGTAGGTGCGTCATAATTATCCTCAAGGTTCAAAAGAGTTGTTCCATAATAATATACATGGAGCAAGCAATTTATTATTTATTGTATAAAAGTTAGTTTGACATTAATGTATATAAAAAAAACTGTCGTGGGACCATAATTTAATGAAAAACTGTCATGGAAAGATAAAATTGCTTTTCCATGCAGTTTTTTTTAAAAGCAATTTGGAGACTTTACATGAATGTCGGTAGTTGACAAGTGGGTCAGTTGTCATTATAAAGTTATAATGACATGTTTCCACAGTCTACATTGTTTTGTTGTAGTGAGTAACGATGTTTGTAAATATGATTATATATTCACGAATATTTATTTAATGCCTGTGAAAAGTGTAATATTCATAAAAACTAATTTTGAACAACCAAAAAATATTTAAAAATTATTCATTCAATTTAATGTTAAGAGTAATATTCTTTTTATCTTGGGGTTTAGAAACTAAAAGAACATGTGTGACACATTTTTGACATCTAATTATAAAGAAATAGGCTTGACAAAGTCATAAATAGCTGGCAGACCACTGAATATTTTTGCTAAAAAATTGTAAGATGGTCACATTTAGCTACTCTAATATCTGGTTCATCTTTGTAGTTCACCCAAAACTGATCTCATAGACAGGTTCTCCAGAAGTTCTCTTTTGTGTATGCATAGCAAGGGTTGAAATTTTTGTCTTGAACATACTGAATCAAACTAAAAATGAGTGGTTCATCAGTCAGTTCACTAGTAGGGTTTGGTCTGGCACAATTTGACAAATGTAAAGAACTGAAGTTCGGTTTGGTTCAAAAATTTCGGCTTGGTTCAAAATTTTGAGTCTTCAAACCGAACTAAACTAAATCGAATTAAAACTTTAGTTTTCTATAATTTTTTATTTTTTGTTATGTAATTTCAGTAAATATAACCCGACCGAAGCTAAACTTTTTTTTATTATTGTTTCAGTAATTTTGTTTTGTAAAAAATATATTGTTAATACCATGGATGAACTGAATCGAAAATTTAATTCCTTTCAATTCCTTTCATTCTTTATAATCAGTTGGTTCGATGTGAACACCCCTATGTAACTTTTCCTTCATGAAGGGGGAAAAAGAGAGAGAACTTTGGATTCCTCTGTATAATATGCTTTAAAAACTACTTAACATAAAACACATGTAAATTCGAGTACATAATGTCTTAACTATCCTTTTTTTGTTGTTTGATAGTCCATTTATAAGAATTTTTTTAATGTTAATAATATGCCTTGGTTCACAACTCCACGGTATGACTGCATAAGCCTCATTATTGTATAAGAGCAGTGTTAATAATGTTTTTCAATAGGTGTCAAAATAAAAGATACAAAACTTATATATTGGTCACATCATTCACAAGTACTTTTATAAAAAAAAATAGGCATCGCAAATATAGAAAAAATATAAAGACTATCTCTTCTATCTTTTTAATTTTTAGTCCATTATCATATAAAACTAAACGTTAGATTAACTAAACAACTCATATATGAATATATGTACATACTAGCAATTTCAATTTCGCTAATTGGGTTGCTAAAAATTCATTTATGG
>QANY01000038.1:0-131824 GCA_003255025.1 Datisca glomerata | reverse complement strand
AAATATCATTTTAGATCACATTTATTTGACATATATAATTATTTGAAACACATTTAATATCTTGAAGGATTTTTATAAAAAAATATATGTCCAAGTGTTTCTCAAAATTCTTCCAAATATGTTTCAAAATATATTGAATATGAAATTGATTAACCGTTAGCTAAAATAATGTTATTTCAATTTATAAAAACACTCCGTCATAAATAATTCCAAACACCCCTTTAGTTGATATGAATCATTAAAATTAGTTTTAAATAGTACACAAAAGAAAAATATTTTGTGTATGTAGATTAATCTTTCACAACTAAAAATGGTTAAAAGTTAATGGAAAAGTATATTTTTGACCCTCCAAATTTACTCAGATTTCTAATTCAGTCCATGTTATAGCACAATTTTCTCAAGCAAGTCTTCAAATAACTTAAAATTTTGTAATTTAGTCTATTGTTAGCCTTAAACTTGATGGAAGCATACATATGAATATCAATTATAAACGTCTAAGATATCAACTAGGCACTGTCACTCAAGGATTTAAATATTTGAAAAACTACTCCTAGATTAATCACTTTAAAATCATAGTAAACTTTGGAGAACAAAATAACATTTTATAAAGCAAAGTTCTGAATACAAAAATGTCTCGAGCCGGCTACTAATGTTTAGCCCACATAGGCACATATATCTGCAATGAAGTCCAATTTGTTGGATTCTTAATCCAACGTTGGACTTATGTGTAAAATAATTATGTGTTGCAGATTATCAAATAAAGTTAAATTCAATTAAAAGTAATCTACTAAAGTTTGGATAATTGGAAGTTTAATGTATCTGATAAGTTGTGGACCCTTTAATGTGTAGAGATTTTCGAATAATTTCTATTTTTATGATGAACTAAAATAAAAATATTAAAAGATGAATTATTTATAAGTGTTTATGGTCTCTAGGTCACACGATAACAGAAAACCATTCTATTCTCCCTAATATCCCGTCGTTAGAGAGAAAACTGAGAGGTTTTATCAAAGGGACTCTCGGATAGAGAATCGTGTAGATCTGGAAGGCCGACCACTCGGCTCTAAACAACAATCTATCGTCATGGATTCAGGTACGCTTCCACTTTATAATTGTTTTTATTCTTGATGTGTTCAATATGAGATCTTGAATTTTATTGAGATACGATTTATACCGAAAAGATTTTGAATCTAACACAATTTTCTTTTTATCAGATAAATTTAGAACCGTCTTTCTAACTTGACCAGTGTTTGCTGCTAATTTTTAACTTCAGGTTAATAATTGGCTCTACACGCATTAGGCGAATGAGTGTAAATTGTATGATGTTAATTTCAGGTCCAACCAAGTAAAAAAAAAGAGAAAAATTTCAGGTCCAACTTCAAGTATCATGTTAATCTAAGACAACTTCAAAGGCTCTCGAAAATGATTCCTCCGCTATATATGCAAAATTCAATCTCTTATTAGAACTCTTCATTCTTGAATAGATTTCTAAAATATCGAAATTTTTTTGAGGAACAGTTTGAATCATTCTAATTTATTATCTCTTAAGCAAATTTCTGTTTCGAATAAGTCTCGACCGCTACTTACCAGTTGATGAATATTATATATACTTCATGTTTTTCTTATTTTACACACAACAGAAAATTCATGTTGCAAAGAAACTTGTAACCGAGGATATTCCAAATGGCTCTTGCTTGTTAAATTTACTATTTTCCTTGTCACTTTTTACCCCTTCAAAATTTTTATCGCTTGGACAACTCCAAATGCATTACTTTTGTTTCATAGCCAATTGTCCAACTCTACAAAAACTGAAAAAGTTCAGAAAATAACCGTTGCTAAGTGCTATTTAGTAATGGTGTTAGAATTTTGGTAAGCCTATGGGGCCATTAGCTTTTAAAGTATATATTAGTGCACTTACCATTTACAAAAGCATCATCTTGAATTCAAAATGTAAATCCAATCATATTAACTAGAGTCCATTTACAAGTTTTAAATGCCTTATGGATTGACTTCAAAGAGTATGTAGCTTTAGAATGTTGACTTTAATATTCTTCTTTATCTCTTCCTAATCGAACTTCAAAGAGTCCATTTACCTTTTGTTTTGTTTTTTATTTTTATTTTGAAAATAAGTATACTATAAACCCGTCAGTCAGTATTATAGTCTCATGTCATCCAAACGATATGTGTGTAGTGTATCCCATCGCATCTATGTAGAGGAAGTTTAAAGCTTAAAAGGTGAGATGAAGACTTTTAGTAGGTTTTTTCTAACAAGCAACTATGTAGGTTTAAACCAATGTCAGAGATGTATGAGGGATGTGATCGAATCTACACTTAATAGAGATGACCTAATTCTATCTTCTAACACTTGATTGGATCTAAAACTTCAAATCAATAAGATTTTTCATTAATTTAATTCAAAAATAAATTTTCAACTAAACCCTACTTTTAAGTTTTAGAGATGAGGGAGTCATATTACAATACTCAAATGCCATATGGTTCCTTCAGTGATTAAGTGAAGTTCAGTGCCTAGTTGAACCATGTTGAGGAAACAATCCTACATCGATGTAGAGTATGTTTTAGCTTAAGAATATAAGTTTGTGAGAACTCTCAACTCATAAGTTATTAACTAACTTTCTGAGTATAAATTATTCCTCAAGACTTTAACATAGTAACAAAGCCACTCAAACATGAAACTCATACTACATTTTCACTTAACAAGAATCAAATAACCTTCAACTCATTAGCTAACTTAATTATGAGTTAGCATCCAAGCCTTTAATAAACAAGTATTTTTAAAAGTAATTATATTTCATTACATGTGACTAAGGTTGTCAGGATCGCGATTCGGATCGTACGATCCTACAATCCTCCAGGGGCCCAGCGAACCCGATCACATACTAAGTCATGTTTTAGTGGGATCGTATCGGGATCACGATTCGTATCATAAGATTACGTAGGATCATACGATCGCACCGATCCTACTTTTTACTTTATTTATAAAATAATTATAAAAGTATTGATGGTGGGATTTGAACATTTGTACCAAAAGCTTATCTTTGACCATTTAACCACTAAAACAATATGTTTATGTAACAAAAATGAACATATTTTATATTTAATTAAATATTTGTCTATTTTTATGACATTTCAGTTTATCTACTTTATGATTTACACCTCTTAAAGTAATCAAAATTAAAATATATTCCGTCACCACTATTTTATTCTATTAAGATATTAATTTTAATATTGTTACAAACTTATTAAATTTTAACTTATAAATCAAACACTCTCAAACCTAATGTATCATAATAATGATCTTAACATATTTAATCAGTAATTATCTTTTACATATTTATTATTTATCTTTTATAGTTTGAAACAACAATTAGGTAAAGTTTATTAAATTTACTTGTCTTGAAATTTTTTTATATGAAACTTCTTTCTTCAAAACATAAAAGTATGAGAACTCTGTTGCACTCTGGTGTTATTTTTATTTAATACGTAGATGACTTGATGTTATATTATCATTTTCTTCAATATATTGAAGTATCATTAACATATGTCTATTTTTACTAATAAATTATTAAAAATTGGTTGGATCTTACGATTGTTTATCCGATCTTATGATTTTCGATCATATACTCTTCCACCGATCTTAAGTAGTATCGCGATTCTAACAACCTTCCATGTGACAAATAAAATTGCCTGAATCATTTTCCGGGAAAATGAAAAGATTGATAATGTAGATCGTCGGCTAATTACAATAAAATAATTGTCTTTCTGAAATCATTTGATCAATTTAAATGGATTTGCTTGGAGCTTTTACGTAAAGTGAATCAAGTTGATAAATTTTAAATATTCTGTTAAAAAAATATCAATAGCTGACTCCAACAACTACTAATCCCATTATTAAAACTTGAAATATCGTTCTTTTCAACCAACTACAAGTCATAATAATATTAAACAAGAATTGATATTTTTGTAGTATTCTCTATCCCATAATACTTAAAGCAAAAGGAGCCAAAGCTTCTTCCCTCACTAAACCTAACTACAGCTAATCCATGTCCACACCAACCAATATTAAAATCATGACAAAATAACACAACACATATTCCTAATTAAATAAACTCATCTATTCCCAATGAGAAAGGGGTTTCAATTGGTCAAAAGTCTAAGAACAATATTTTATCAGGTTCTATCTAGATCGTGAAAGGATCTCGAATCAGATCATATAATCGAATTGTGAATTATACAATCTTACTATATATAAATAATATTGTGAAAAAACACAATTTACTAAACTAAATACTAAATTTTTTTAATATAGTTAAAGAATAAAAGATAAATTTCACTATTACACAATTTGCAATTTTAAAAAATAAAGAACAACTTAAAAATTGAATATACTAAGTGCACATAATATTGTTTTCTTGTCAATAACGTGCAAAAATATAATTTGTGGGATTGTAAGACTATAGTAGTATCGAAGTTCCTCCCAATTTGATATTCTATCTACGAATCAGGTCATGCAGTTTAGATAAGATCATAAAATCGAAAGATCTTACGATCCGGATAGAGAGTTTAACCATTATGAATAACACTATATAATACTTAATACCGCTATGACCTAACAATGCATGTGAGTGGGAACACTCATATACATTATAAAAGAATATAATTTGTTTCTTACATGATTCATTTCCACGTCTAATGTGAAACAATATAGATACTGAGTATTAGCATTTTTAAAGCTAAGTGCCATTAGCAAAACAAGCAATGATGCCAAAAAGTGGGTTGCTATTATTTTCACAGTACTTTCACTCATTGAAAATTGAAATTAAGGGAAACTACAAAGGGAAGAAAAAAAATGTAATTTTATAAGAAAGTCAACAAGTAACATGATCATTCTCAAGGGCTGGTTGAGTTCTGATCATCGAAGCAGAAGGCATTTTGCTACTCCCTATCCAAATAGTATCAAAGGCCACACCTTTTTCTGATTCTCTTTCCATTTCTCCAAGACTCTTCCTCCTTATTAACCTCAGAGCAGCCATCACAATTGAAACCAACAAAACCAACCCAATTAAAACAGACCCAAATCCCAATACCCACCACCTCCACAGCAAAACACTCTTCGTCTTTGGTTGATTTGGGAGTGGCAATGGAACAACAACAGAGAAATGGCCTTGATCGTTTGCCACACACAAATTAGGCTTACTCATGTTGCTGAATTCAAAAGACCCATTGGAACTGAATTTGACACATCTTGGTGTCACATTTCTCCCACCTAGCTCAATCTTAGGAAACAGGACAGAAATGGGGTCTCCCATAATGCTAAATTCTAGCTTCTGCTTTCCTATTGTGCTCGAGTTTGAAGAATCATAGGCCATAAAGCCAACAACAGGAGCAACAAATGAATAACCAGGCACTTCATAAAAGTAAGAAGACCAATTGCCGAGATTATAATATACAATAGCTAGCCTCTTCACGTAAGGCATTGGTATAACCCTTGGTGGGATTAATATAGAACTTGAATTTGCTCCTCTGGACCAAAAACTTCCACTTCTAAGCCTAACATACGAAATTTCTATGCCAGAGAGGTTAGAAGGAAGAGAAATGTTGTATATTATGCCTGTACGAGGCTTTTGTAGAGTTTTATTGGCATAATCATTGAGAAAAACGGCTAAAGATTCAGGGTCATGAGACTCATGCCAACCAGGTATTTGTGAAAATGACGATGAGAACAAAGAAAGAATTACCCAGATGAAGATGGACCTTTTTCTGTCGAACCCCATCAACAATCACCCTGAAAGCTTTCTCCTTTTATTCATATCAAATTCATGAGTTATATCCACGCATAGCCATGGACAACCCGAACCCATTAAATTAAACTTTCAATTCAGCAAAAAACCTTCCCAAAATCCATTATGAAAAATGATGAAGGAATTGAAAGGCAAACAGAATCAACACAAACAAGAATTCAAAATTGGGAAATCGGGAATTGGGGTTTTGGGATGAGGGGTGAAGGAAGGAAATTGGAAAATTTGGAAAATAGATCGTAAAAGGGTTATCTAGTTGTTGTTGTTGTTATTATAATACATGATTATGAGATGCCATGTTAGAGTGGCACCCAAAAGAGAAGGGTTCGCTTTCGAGTTGTTTTATGGGGGTTTTCCTGTTCTTTTATTCTCGACCTTTTTTGATTCCTCGTCAGACTCATTTTGGTTGGTTGGTAACAGAGAGAGAAAGAGAAGGTAATGACAGGCGGTTCCAACGAGGATCGAGAGTAGGAAAGTCCTATAAAACATGACGGAAATCCGAACCTCCAAATTAAAGTTACTATTTTAATTTTTAAGTGACTTTTAAGAGAGATGAGGTTAAAAACTTACGTACATTAGGTGGCTCTAAAGAGTGAAAGTTTATAATCATAGGTTAATGGACTTAGGCCTTCTAATTTTTATTTCAATAATTTGTTTAATGATGAGACGTGAATGAAACTCATACTTGAGATGTCATTTTCAGACGAGAGGTGAAACTATTGATTGAATGAGAAAGGATCTTCTAACTCATATAATTGGAATCTTTGTCTTTTTTCATACTTCTTTTTTATTTGTTACTATTTTTGGTGTGTCTAAGGGTCATTTTATGAGAAAAAATCCAGCTTTTGAATATGAGGAATAATCACTTGTTTGGGATTTTCAGTCAAACAAGAGCAATAATAAATGTTTGTAAAACTTACTCCGATACCCCTATGGTGAGTCTAAATTACACGAACAATTCATCTATATTTGAATTATACATTTTCAAGCTAGTAGCAGCAAAGCCACCCGACCTATCCACTATCCGACCTCAGGACTCCCACGAACTCTCAGAGCTCCACGGGCTATCCTCTTCCAACTCCAATGGTCTCTTCTCCTCCGCACAAACTCGAAAGGTACTTTCACGACCTTTTTTTTAGAGAACTCAAACTGAGAAGCTCTGATTGTGGCATCTTTTGCGTGAACTCAGAAGTTCACAATGACATTCTCGTCTGCGTGACCTCGAAAGACTGCAACATAAGGAGAGATTTGTGATGTAATATCCCTAGGTTTAGTAAAACCCTAATTAAAATCCTCAACTCTAAAGTAAAATCCTCAACATTTTTTAAAGTGAAAAGCTCTTTCAAAAATTCTAGACAAAAAATTTCCAAAGAGGAAATTTATGTGACATGAAACGAATTTTTATAGAGTTCATTTAGATTCTAACAAATCCTCTCATCTTCAGATTTAATGTAATTGATTCATTAAATAGTAACACCAATAAGAGAATTCTGCAGAAGAGCAGTCGAAGAAGATCATTCAACAACCGCACCAATGATCTTTATTATTTAATCTATATCTATATCTAAGTATAGTATATATAAAAATGTAGAGTTTTGAGAAACATTTTTAGACAATAGTACTCCTATTTATTTTTTAAATTTCCTAAATTATCCTTCAATTGATTTATTATTCCAATTATTTATGTGATTTTTAAAATTATTTTATATTTATTATCTCAATTATTTATATAAAGTTTTTTAACTACATTGTTTAAATTATCATCTTTAAAGACATTTTTCTGCTTTTTTTGTCTAAAATCTTAAAAGACTAATTATAAACAAAGTAGTCTCAAATGAACCCATATTTCTTCGGTTACTATTTCTCTATTTCTATTTTATGTGTAAATATTAAAAGACTAATTTTGAGTAAAAAATAAGTTTGAAATTAACTCAATATTTCTTTAGTTAATATTTCTTTTATGTGTGTATACTAATGTGAGCATTTTTTTGTGTATTCTAATGTGATAAAACGAAAATTTCATTGAGCTGAAGGAGTCTACAACTCTATATTTATAACTAGTTATTTGATCTTATCTTATTTTATAAACGTGAGTAAAAAAATATTGTTGGACATCTTTATCCTCACATTATTATTAAAGTTTTTAAATTATCTCTACACTTAATATTAAATGACATCATAATAATTCAGTGTTTTAATTAATTAATTAATGAACTTTTTTATTTAAAAAGTTAGATACTTAATTACTCTTTTATACATTTTACAATAGAAATTATGATTAACTGTAACAATTTAATACATAATATATAATAATGATATATAGTGAATGAAAAAAAATCTGAAAATTTTTGTTCAAAGAGAAAAATGATTTACAATTAAAAAAAGTAAGATGAATTACTCTAAATATTAGAAAATTTTCATATTCAATTTTTAAGTTAACCTCACGATGAAAATACATATGTACATTAACTACGCCAGGTAGACTCTACATAGTAACCCTTAACTAATATCCGGATAGAAGATGGGTCGCCAACGAGGTAGAGAAGCTACTACCGATGGATAAGAATCGATGACCAAGATGGAGTAGCTCACAAGAAAACAAAATTAACAGAATCAATAGAATATTCCTTGGCGGTGAGATATCCTCAATTTTTTTTAAAATTCAGCAACATACTAGGAATATTTTGGAATTCTTTGTAACTAAGTTTTATTTATAAATAGTGGTCATTGTTACCTAAAAAATTATCAAAACTACAATATAGTGCATTCATTGAGTTACCGTCTCTCATATTTTACTCTCTCTTTACTCTCATAGTCATTTAGTTACATTGTAGAAATCATTTACAATTTGGTGATTCCATTGAGAGACGTATTGTAACACCCCGATCCCCGAGGGTTAAACATACGTGTAATTTCACAATTTTCAAATCTCTAATTTGAAACAAACCCTAATTTTGAGAAAATTTCCAAATTGAAAATTCTTAATTTACCCATGATGGAAAACCCCTGACCTTAAATAGCGGAAGCATTAAACTTATGCATGATCGGAATCTTAATAAAAAAATAGTGAAAGTAATAATGTGTCTTAATGCATAATTAATAAAACCTCGAAAAACTGAATTAAATTCTGAAATAACGTCAAAACTTGAAATTCACAATCCATGAAACTTTCACTCATCATAATTCATAGAAAATCATATCGTAAAATAAACTACTTGAATAACTATGTTTAACAGAAAACGTTTTCTTAAGTTTTAAATCAAATCATAAACTGAAAACATAAATTTATCTGATCTAACTGATTATGACAGTCTCCCACTCATGCTACTCGCCATCACTACCTGCATCATAAAGAATTGTGGGGGGAATGAGTATTTTAAAAAACTTAGTAAGCAAACTCACATAATAATATGCATCCATATGTCATAAATGCAATCATGAGATAACGTAACAGAATTTGACATATAACATAAATGAAATAATGTAATGTACTTAATCATGACATGGCTTAACATAGCACTCAGATAACACGTGTCTCAAACAAAATCATTTAACATCTTAATCATATCTTGGCTTGTCATATCCTCTAGTTAACAACCTAATCAGAACTGATCACACGTTAACTGAAACACATCGTGACGAATTGGGCGACGAAATAGATGACACACATCGGGCGACGAAACAGATGAGACTCATTGGGTGACAGAACAGATGTCACTCATATGTGATGAAAAATATGAACATATGGCACCTCATGAGTGACGGAAAATATTTACAGATGACACTCAATGAATGACCAAAACATGAACAGATGATACCCTATGTGTGACGAAAGCATAAACAGATGACACTCCATTCGTTTAACCGAACACAACGTGAACATTCCTGATTTCTTGTTAACTAAAGGTCATGCTTAAGTTCATATTTGCTTAATTACCACTTGAATGAATTAACCTCATAACTTGCAGAATCCAACATATGACAATAATTAATCATATTAAACATACTGATACATATAATAGAATCAAATGTGATAACATACTACGCAAAATCAGTCATACTCAGACATTTATTTCATGCTAATCTCGTTGATAACTGAATAGTAATCAATTACCAAAGTGTTAAAGAAATATAATAATTATTGAAAAATGCTTAAACATATAATAAATATATGATACAATTATAACATCAGAGTCACATCATTATATAAGTTAATTTACACAAACATATATATGAACGAAACATACTGATAGACAATTAAAGCTGATGAGAATAACACATATTACATTTATCACACGTGAGTCACATTACAATGTAAATTCACTTACACAAGTATATATATTTATCACACATGGGTCACATTACGATATAAATTCACTTACACAAAACATATACATTTATAACAATGGGAGTCACACCATTATATAAGCCCACTTACAATGAATTAAACAATTAATGACCTGAAATCTAAAAAAAATATAATCACTAAATTGTTTGGAAATAAAATAATATAAACATATTTTTAATATCATAAAATAGAAAATATAGATTTAATTAAAACAGTGCAACACGGTCAGAACGAGGTCGGAAAACAATATATCGAGTCTAGAGTCAAAAGATAAATCTCGGGTCAAATGGTTCAGACCGGGCTGGTTCGGACCAGTCCGGTTTGATTTTATCTGATGGACCGGTTCAGACCGATCCGAGTAAGTTGAACCGGTTTGGTTCGTGATGAACTGGTTTAGGACAGAGCAATTGGGTGCAAGACCCAGTTGCAAAACAGAAAGCACGAGGAAACATGGGGAAAAGAGAGAGAGAAAACGAGAAGGAGAGAGAAACAAAGAGGGGAAGAAAAATAGTGAGGGAATCTGAGAGGGGAAGAGAGAGAGAGGGATATAGAGAGAAGTAGAGAGGGGAAAGAGAGACGAACCAGAGAGGGAGAGGAAAAAGAAAACAAAACAGGGGATAGAAAAGATAGAAAACGAAGAGAAGAAGAAAGAAAAAGCTCACCGGAGATGGTGCTTCATTGCTACCAGTACAAAGCTAGATGATGCAGGGAATTGAAATAGGAACAACGAGAGGGAATGGGCGAGAGAGATAATAAGAAGGGAAAACAAAGAGAGAATGAGACAAAGAGAACCAGAGAGAGACAGAGATAAAGAAGAATGAAAGCAAGGGAGAGAAAGAAACAAAGAGTGGGAGGGACAGATGATAGAGAGAGAGAGAGAGAGAGAGAGAGAGAAACAGAGGGTGAGAGAAAGGGAAACATAGGGGAGAGAGAACGAGAAGGAGAAAGAAATAGAGAGGGGAAGAGGGAGAGGGATAAAGAGAAAAGCAGAGAGAGACAAAAATTGAGAGAGAGAGAGAGAGAAATAGAGGGCGAGAGAGAAGGAAACAAAAAGAGAGGGATGAATGAGAGGGGGGAGGGGAAACAAAACAGGGGAGAGAGAAAAGACAGAGAAAGAAGAGAAGAAGAAGAAGAAGAAGAAAAGAAAAAACACTTACTGGTGATGGAATGTCGACGGCAACAGCAATGAGCAAGAAGAGAGAAGGAGAAGAAAACGCAGAGAAAGAGGGAGAACAGTTTCATTGAAGGGGACTGCGTGAGAGGGAAAGCTGGGAGAGAAGAAGTTTTGGAATATATATATATAATATTAGGTTAAAGGTTGGTTTATGGTGTAAATGCATGTAGTGTGAGTTAGATAGAGATAAAGGGAGAGTTAAAAGCCAAAAAAAGAAGAAAAACATTCTTTTTAAATTCAATTTTAAACTAAATCATATATAATTAAAATTATTTTACCAAAATTACAAATAATCACTTTTTAAAATCAAATTTTAAAATCACTTTATCTTTTAAATCAATTTTATGATAGATATGGTTAGATCCATGATGAGTAACTCATCCATCCTAGATTCATTCTGGGAATATGCCTTGAAAACAACAACATACATTCTGAACTAAGTTTAATCAAAGATAGTGCCTAGCATGCCATATGAAAGATGGAATGGACGAAAGTCATTCGTAAGCCACCTTAGATATGAGGATGCCCGACACATGTACAGAGATCGGAGATAGGCAAGTTGGCTAGTTGATTAGAATTATGAATGTTTGTAAGATATCTCAAGGGAACAAAGGAATACATTTTTTATAGTTTGCAGACATGAAAATATTTGTTAGAACAAATGCACGTTTTCTTGAGGAAGAGTATATAAGAAGTGTGAATCCGAGAAGGATACTTGTGCTTGAGGAATTATTGAGTGGGAGGACATTGCCTCCCCAATTAGAACCTGTTTTTGATTCAATAATGGAAGAACCACAACAGGGGTCAGAGCCTATGAAGCCTCGACGTAGTGGGAGGGTTGTCAGACAACTTGACATGTACATGTCTTATGGAGATGCCTTGACGTCTCAGATAAGGATCATGATGAACCTGTTTCCTACTCACAGGCTATGACTGGTCTTGAAGTAAACCTATGACAAAATGCCATGAACGTCGAGATACAATCGATGCACTCAAATAGAGTCTACAAGCTTGTAGATCCTCCTGAATGGGTAAAACCCGTAGGGTGAATGGATTTATAAGAAGAATAGAGAAAAGGAAGGTATTTTCGTGACTACCTTAATCCTGAGGTGAATAAGAAACTTGACGTAGTTACTTGCAGTCTTTGATACACCGAAAAAGTGAGTTCAAATTGCCAAACAATACATTGGCTGATGGGGTCGTGATTCAATTGTGTTGGAATTACGTGATTCACATATATGGAATTCATGGCGAGATTGTAAAATACAACAATATCACCTTATGTTTTATTGATGGGTGTGTGTGTGTTAAGATTGTACCTTAAAAGCACTGAAATTCTATTATATTATTGAGACATTTAATTTTGATTAATAATAAATAGTTTATTCTTATATTATGTGCAATATATTCTTGTAAAAGGTCTACAAGCATAATAGTACTTGGTTTATGGGTTCTATGGAGTTTAACTCATGAGAACAAGATATTTAACCAAGAGTACTTTATGGCTTGTAAATACTTAATTACACAGTCTAGTGAAGCTGGGCGCTTTGCTAAGAAAAGATTATAGTACATTAACTCTATTATGTAGAGTGGTTTACCATGGCCACTAGGTGGAGTATCTAGTTAATGTACTAGTGTATTAGGAATGTATTGAAAGGACTAATGAGTCTGATTTTTAGTAAAATAGTATCAAATGAAAATCATGACGCATTGTTATTATTTTATGTGTGCTCTCAATCTTGAGAGAGTTATGAGCTCATATTTAATTACTTAGTTATTTTGACCTACTAAGAATGAGACTCAATGAGTCAACATATTCTGTATGTTGGATGACTGAGTTATTAAATAGTGACTCCATAGATTCTCAATAGGAGAATCTTTAGACACTTTTAATTAAGTGACATAGTACCTCTTAGGTAATTTATTTATGTGGTCATAGTAAACTAAACGCTTAGTATCTCTTGTGGAGTACTAGAAGATTTTGATAATTTTACTTGACGCATCAAGTATGAAAATTATCATAGTTGACTAATAGAATGAATTTGGAACCTAAAGATACGAAGATGTGTATAAATATTAGGTCGATAGTAATTAACCATAATTATATATGGTACTATATTATGGAGGGGAATTACATAATGAATAATAGGTTAAGGATAGTTACATCGAGTAATATAAAATATACTTGGAATTCGATTATGATTTTACAATGGAGTTAATCGTAATCAATAATTAATAAATATGATTATGGATTTAATCGATTGGGTTTATTAATTATGTAGACAAATGTATTTTTATCCTTATGGTCCTTTTTCTAGCCTTGGATTTGAGTAACGTTGTGACAGAACTTGTATAATAAACACTGGCTCAGTGTGGATACCCAATTGTCAACCAAGTGATCTTAAAACTAGGTCCATCTTTATTCTAAAAAAGATAGAAGATTAAGTAAAATTAATTTACTAAATGTTAATTAATGAAAGTAAAATTAATTTACTAAATTTTAATTAATTAAAGAAAAGAAATCAAATAAAAAACAAAACAACGGTTGGGAATTTCCCAACCATTGCATTGTTTCACGTGGGTTACAGTTGTAACCCAGGTGAAGTGATGGCTTTTAAAGAAGCCAATTTTTGATAAACTTTTGGTTAGTTTTTTTGGACAATTTTTACTTCGGACAGAAGAACTAAAAATGCCATGGCCGAACACTATGATTTTGAAGAAAGAAAAAACCATGAGTTTTAGTTTCTGATTTGATTCGAATGTTCACTTGCTCATGATTTTATTTGACGATCCAAGGAATAGCAAGGAATACTATGAGGTTTTGATTTTTTATCGGCACACTTCAAGAGGTATTTTTTCTAATCTTTTGATAATAGGTTGTTTCTTGAATACAAGATCATGTATTTTCGTTGATTCTTTTAGTGTGAATAAATAAACATGGTCATGTACTCGATGAAATGAATCATTGAATAAGATATGATGAACTGTGAGAGACAATTCACTGTTATGTCTTTCTTATTCACAATCAGTAAGAGAGTTAAGGAAATAATAAGTAAAGGGGTAAAATGATAATTTTATACCTCGCTCTTGTTACTGATATACACAAAGGGTGACATAGCAAAATATTATGCGGATCATGAAATAAAAAGTGTTTATTTGCACTAACAGAAAATATAGCGTGCATGAATCGAAAGCTGATTCAACATCCGAACGATACTGGAGTCGCACAATATCAGGATTAAATAAGTCAAAAATTTATGAAGATAAATTCGTTGAGTATTTGAATCTTATAGCTTTATTCATGTGGGTTCATTCAGTCACAAGAGTAGTCATAAGGACAGGAATGAGAAACTACATCAGTTGGACCAAAAACGTGTTTTGGACCAATGTATGCTTTCTGAATCCATATGTGATGAGTATCATATAGTGAAGAGCAAAAATTAATGTTCAAATTAATTAATTAATTATTTTTTAATGATTAGATAGTTAGTCAATAAAGAAATTAATTAATTAATTGATTTAGATCAATTTAATTTATCGATTTGGATTGATGAATTTAGACATAATATTGGCTCTATGAAGATGTAAAATTTTGACAATTACGGTAAAGGCAGGAGAATTTTGGCAATTTACAATATAGGAATGTATGTGTAAATTTCATAATTTTTATATTAGGGATGGCATTAGGATTGCCTCCCTAAGTGTGTTGATACAACCATGATCATAGTGTGTGAGTACACAGAGGAAATGAAGCAGTTTCTCTCTCCTCTCCTTGTTACCGCCAAAATTTAGAGGAAGAAGAGAAAATTTTGTTTTTATTTCTTCTGTCTTTTCAAGAGCACACACTCAATTTCTGACGACATCCTATTAAGATATATTTCTGAATCCCACGAGTGATTGTTGGTGCAAAGATTGATTCAAAATCTATGAAGAACGAAGAATGCAAGACAATCAGTAGAATTTCACAAAGTCAAAACTTCTCCAATACAAGAAATGTATAATATTATTTTCACCTTTTCTAAATAAGTCAATCTAAATATGCATGATCGTAAAATGTTTTATATTTAAAATGATTAAATAAGTTAAGTGAATTTTGTTTTGCTCACGATTCGTTCGTGGTTCATTATTTTTTTTTTCAAATTTTTAAAACCTGATCCAACACAAACTCCCTAAACTCTGCCTTATTTCTAACTCTAGGGATCGAGGGGAAAAAAATTTTCTTTATCCATTTCAGAAATGAAGGAGCCGAAGACTTAGGAAGAAACGATTGGATATTTACCGGAGCAATGAGGGAGAAAGCCTTAATAAGGCACAGACCAAAAAAGAAATCTAACTAAATTGAAGAATCTCGCGAAACAAAGAGACGCTTCGAAGCTGAATGGATAGTAGTCAATCATCATTACCCGACAACCATTTCGCTTTCACGAATGATTAGATATGTGAATAACATCTCAGTTATACGGTGCATGCAATAACACCTTGGGGAGAACAAATGATACCATAATAATGATGGTGATAAATGACAATCGTTGATCTAGTAAGGATACATTATACATCAACGACGATGCATCATAAAGTGTAATGGGGGTCTTTCTACGATACCTACGTCAAGTAGACGTCACATAGTCAACCATAAACCAATAAGCAGATAGGAGACAAATTGCTAGCGAGCTAGAGAAGCTACGACCCATGGATAAGAATGAATGACCAAGATGGATAGCTCATAAGGAACCAAATTAACAGAATCAAAAGAATATTCTTTGGCAACGAGATATCCTCAAATTTCCAAAAATACATCAATCGGATTAGGAATATTCTAAAATTTCTTTGTAACCAATGTTTATGTATAAATAGTGGTCAATGTTACCTCCAAAATCACCGAATACAATACAGTGCATTCATTAAATTTATAGTCTCTCATATTTTAGTCTCTCTCTTTACTTCCATATTTGCTTAATTATACTGTAAAAATCTTTTATAACATATATTAAGAAAAAAAAAGTTTACATATAGTAGTTACATTTACAAAACTTCATATTCAATGATATATAAAATTGTAGAAGTTGGAGAAACATTGTTGTTCAAGACTACCCGAACTATCTTTTAAATTTCCTACATTATGCTCAAACTTAAAATTAAATATAAACAGTTATATGAAGAGTTTTTTAATTATTTTATTTTCATTATCATCTTTAAAAACGTTTTCTCTTCATCATTGTTATCTAAAATACCAAAAGATAAATTATGAGAAAATAATAAGTCTCAAATTAACTTAGTATCTCTTTAGTTAATTATTTAGGTAGTGCGGGTACAAGGCTCTCTTAAAACTTAATGAAAAATTAATATCTAGTACATTAAGCTAATCTCTTTTATGATAAATACATTACTTTACACCATTTAACTCGAATTATTTTTTCATGATCAAATATATCATTTTATACCTCTTCAATAGCACGTTCCTATACTTCATTTGAAGTATCGTTTTCTCAATGAGCACTCTTGTTACTGGTGTTTTGAACCAGTGTCGCGCCCACTGTACAATTGAAGGTTTAAGTCACAAATTTTGAAGGCATTAACTTGCCAAACTTTTGAGCTCATCCAAGAAAGATATGCTTCATATAAAATTTGTAAGGTCAAAATTCTTGTTTGAAATAGATTGAAGTCATCAAATCCAAGGAAAGCCAATCGTTAGGATTGTAATATTTAAATAAGTAACTATAGGATGAAACTAAACATTAATTATTCAAACCAAGTATATAAAGGTCTAGAAATGAGAGAAATATTTTTGGATAAATCAACCCCCAACTATCATAGAAATTTTCTACTTTATCCTTAAACTAAATTTAAATATAAAAGACATAAAATAGTTTTTCAATCATTTCGTATAAATTATCATCTTCGAAGATGTTTTCTATTCATTAGTACTATCTAAAATATCAAAATCAAATTATAAGCAAATGAGGAGTTTTAAATTAGTTTAGGTAACATAGATACAAGACTATCTTAAAACTTAATGAAAAAAAATTAAACACATTAAGTGAATCTCTTTTTTGAACTTCCATTTATTTGACTTGAAATTTTTTCATGTGTTCTTATACTTTCTTTGAAGTACCAATTACCCTCCCTCCTGACACAGTTTTTCTTATGAACACTCTTAAGACGCATGTATTGAATCTTGCAGTTATTTGACAACAATTAGTTTTCTTGGCATTGATAATAAGAATTTTGTCATTACAACTTTATGTGAAGCCTATTTTACTTGGGATGCTCAAAAGTTGGCAAATTCAGGCTTAAAATTTGTGACTTAAAACTTAAACTGTATTTTCATTTATATAAGTTGAATTGACTTTATGAATTTTCTTTTATTCAATCACTTTATGCTGTCAAAAAGTTTTTAGCATTTTTATATAATAACCATTTATTTGTGTTTCTTCCACCATTTCTTCTTCCATTTGAAATTATAGTTCTGCATAGTAGTAGGAAATTTAAATTACAAGCCAGGTTTGTTCAATTACATATTTCCCCTTTTTTTATTTAGTATTGTCATATTCAAATAGGTAATCATACATGAAACTAAACATTAATTACTCAAACAGGGTCATTATAAACTATACGTATTGTATTTGACGCCAATCACGAGCAAGCAAAGCACATGTTATATATGGAGTATATTAAAAGTGACTTAATAAGAAAAAACATTTTTTGCCGTTCATTTATTATTTTTAAAATTTCTTAATTAACCGTCTAATCAACAGTTGGTGATTCTTCTTTGCTTGCTTTGTAGGAGGTGCTTCTAATGTACCACATTCTTATGAATTTTAGTTTTCTATTAGATTATTTTGTTTGGATTCCAACTATTTTAATAACTTAATTAATTATCTACATTCATCACTTTGATTATTAAATACGACAAGGGTGAACATTAAAAAATAAAAGGAAAATTATCTCAATATCCCATGTGATTTAATTAAATTATACGGTCACCATTTTTATATTTGATAATTACACATTTCATATACTTCACATTCTACAATAGACGGGCCTAATTTTTAACAGAATTTTTTATCAGCGGTTAGATGGACACTGAAATGTCCAAAATACTCCTACCTGCAATTTAATCCAAATTACACACTAATTAAGCAATTCAATACATAACCATACCAAACAACATTAATTTATTCTGGATATACTAGTCTTCATCTAAAATCATCCAAAATTATCTAAAATCATCCAAAATCATTCAAAGAAATTTCACACGATTTGGGCAGTGAGCATTACAAAGGTCAGTAGCACATCACGCATGTTAGAAAAGGTCAGTAGCTATTGGAGTGTGATTGGTCAAGGTGGGAGAAGAATAAATTGCTCTCGGCTTTGTTTGGCTGCAACAAGAACAGTTGCAGATGATTATTACTCTATCTTAGGACTTGCAAGGCTTCGGAATTTGATCTCGGCTTTGTTTGGCTGCTGTGATAAGAAGCATTTCAGTAACGAGAGAGCTTTCTAAATCGAAATGTGTTTGTTTGACAAATTATGTTGATCCACCGAGTATGAACCAGTCAAAAATCAGAATGTGTTTTAAACTATACTGATGGTGGTTCAGTTAAAAACTTTTGTAACGAGGGAGCACTTTCTAAGTCTGAAACCCTAAAATTATAGAATGTATGGGAAGAAAAAGACCCGTAACTTCAAAATGCATGGGAAGAAAAAACCACACAATTTTCTGTATGATTAACTCAGAATACAAAAACCCATTTAACTCAAAAATGTAAACATTCCCAAGTCTGAGCTCACCTTAGTCTGGCCATCGCAGAAGAAGGCTGACTTCAAAGAAGAAGACCCGTCGAAGAAGAAGACTGGCTGCTCTCTGTTTGTCGAAGAAGAAGACTGTTGGCTTCGTGGGGGCTGCGAAGAAGAAGACTTCGTCGACATAGAGCTTGTGGCCATGGGTGGGGTACTAGTGACGGAGCTCTGAGCCGATTTCTCTCCCCCAGCATTAAGCCGCGGGCAGGGGCGTGGGGAGTTCGTGAGGTGTGGGTGGGCTTGGTCGTGGGTGTGGGTGAGTTAGTTGCCGGTGTTTTGTAATGAGAGGGGCATTTTGGAGTTTTTAATAAAAAATCAACAAAAGTAAACGAAAAGTTAAAGGAGAGGGGATATGTGTAATTATCGAATATATGTTTTTAATTTTATTAAACCACAAAAAAGATGTGGGTGTAAATTCTTAAAAATAAATGGTGCGCAATTATCCCACACCATATACATTTAATTTATTGTTTTTAACAAAATAATTGGTAACATTTTCCATTTAAAATGTTAAGGAGAAGCCCCAACATTATGATTGACCCTTTATGAAAAAATTTAGTACGTTATTTACACTGGTTAGATTCCATTTATGAGGTGTCTGTTAATTTTTAAACGAATATGTTAAATTATGATATGATATATTCGTTAAAAATAATATTGTTAACATAATAATTTTTAAAAGGTGTGTTGCACGCTATAAATAAAACATAACGAATTTATTAATGTAATGTAATATTCTGAAAGAGTCCCCGAGAGACAACCCAATTAGTTGATAGCCTAGGGCCTGGTGGCATACTTCCTCCAAGTCTCAGGTTCGATTCTCTCTGGTGATGTTTAGAAATTTAACATCCTTTGATGTCTCCTCGATCTAGGGGTAGGGACACCATAGAGACTTGCCCTGTTTGGTGCCTGGCTGGGGTGGGGTGGTCTAAAGGGTCAGTTTTGGTGCAGATTCTGGGTAATAAAAAATGTATTATTCCGAAAGATGAAAAAGTACCAAACATATGTGCAAAAAGAAATTAGAGCATTTTTTATTGTAGATTTCATAAAAACCTATTATATTTTGTTCAAATGTATACAATTACTTTAAATTATATTCCTTTTAATTAATTGTATGTCTAAGTTATTATATTTACTTTTTCATTTTTAAAGCATCTTATTGTCATTTCATACATATTATTTTAGCCGAAAACTTCATCAATAGAAATGTCAGTCTTTCTTCCGGAAGGATCGGCGACACGGTATCGTACGTGATCTTTTCTCTATATTGAACGTAATCATCTTCCTGAGTGGATCTTCTCGTGACCTCGATGTCTACAAAATACAGATAAAGAACCCTAAATGTGAGAAACCGAGGGGTGGTTGCCCCACCTAAGGGGCTCTAATGCCTAAGTTAGTAGATGATATATTTTGGCATAATTTTCTTGGGGGAGAATGAGCATACCTTTTTTGTTGATACCTCGATATACCTGAGTCCTTGTATAGGAGCATGCATGTCGAAGATGCCTTCAAAGGCGTGTTGGGGAAGTTCCCCAGGAAAAAAACCTATCTTCACTGTCGCTGATTGAATTGAAAGAATGAAACATTTCACATAAAGCTGGCGGATATCAGGTGGCTTCGCTCGCCCAGGTTTGAAGACTTCATTATCTGAGCTCCTCGTTTGAGTTGTATTTATGCAGTGATAGACTGGGAGTTTTCGCTCATCCTGAGTTTTTCACATGTGTTCAGCGTTTGCCCCTTGGAGAGGATAGCACCAAATGAAATTAATAACCTCCTTGACTTTATCGTGTGCCGCTTCATCCTTTCTGAGAGTTAATGTTGTCGATCTTTTAATAACAGAGGCACTATCGGCGTGTAGAGGCGTGTGGGGGAGCTCATGCACGTGACGCTTCATCCAGACACGTCATTTCACTCCTGTAGTTGATCAGACAACGTGTGGTTTCCAAAAAATCTCTTGTTGGTTTAGAAGGTTTCACTTTCTAGCCATTCAATGGTTGCCATTATGGTTGGCCTAAATTCCCCCATTAAATGGGCGGTTTTTCCCCTAGGCCTATAAATAGGCAATTTCTTTCCTTATTTCCTCCATCTTCGCCTCCTTCATAGGGCTGGAATGGAGTGAAATTTTCGTTCCTTGCCCCACTTCCTTTCTCTTCTTCGTGGAAACCACGATCCTTCCCCTTCTAAGGCCTTCTTCATTCTTGGAGATAGGGGAGTGGGCTTCCTCTTTTGATCTTCTTGACTTTTCTTTTCATAGTTGTCATTTCCCTTTTCGTCATCCTTTAAATGTTACATTCCAAAGTCACTAGTGCACCGTCAATGGCAATTCTCTTGTCATTGTCAAGCCCGTCCGACAATCTTTTTGTCCGTGTTAGCTGCCCGCCCCTGGTTGTAGAGTTGTTAACCTTAACAAGGTCCTGTAATGTGGTTGGCAGCCTTGCTTGTGCTAGTGCAACTTTCCCTGCTACTGCCTTCTCCCTGCCTTTACTACCTTCACCCTTTCGGACCACCAGTCACTTGCCACAACGTTCTTTGAGAGAGAACAATCTCTTACGATCATTCTCTTTAGGGACGCCTCGAAATTTGTTGATGGGTACCACCTTCTTTTTGCAGGGATCGGTAGGTTTTAAAATTAACTAAAAATAAGTTTGAACCACGAACGATTCATGGTGGAATATAAAAAAATTCAATTAACTTATTTAATCAAATTAAATAATTTTAAAACCAAACAACGTACGATTATGTATATACGACATTAATGTTAGAAACAATTTTTTACCTATACTTTGTATCAGAGAATTTCTGAACTAGAGGAATTCCTTCGAGCGTTCTTCATGTTCTTCAAGATTCGGGATCTGAATCACGCACTTGAACTCCAAGAAAGATTTGTGAATTCCGTCCACCAACAACCACCCATTAATTTTAGAAATATATCTCACGAGAATTTTGTGTAGAAATTTAAGTGTGAGCTCTCAAACTGATTGAAAGAAAAAATTGAATATTTTCCCTTCAATACTATCTAAATCGGTGGCAATCACTTAGGAAACCTTTTTCTCTCTATCTGATATGAGATCTATATTTCTGTCTTTCTCTCTGCGATTAAATTGCTATCAGATATTTATAAAATATAATTTTCAATATTTACAAATATACCAATATATTTTAAAATTTTAAAAATTCACCCTCATATTTTCAAATTGTAAAAAATCAGTATATCTCTACAGTGTTAGAGTTGTATCGAAATTTATCAATCCAATTGACAGATTTAATTGATCATTATCAATTAATTAATTAATTTATTTTTATTTACTAATTATCTAATAATTAAAAAATAATAAATTGACATCACCCATCACATATAGGTGTAGGAAATATGATTTGGCACCAAAATACATTTTGATCCAATTTACTTCATTTCTATATTCCTGTTGTCATGAGTTATTCCTGAAACCGGATGGATCCCACATGAACAAAGCTAAGGATTTAAATACCCAGCGGATTTATCTTCATAAATTTCTGACCTCTTTAATCCTGAGAATGTACGACCCTACTATAGATTCGATGCTGAATCAACTTTCGCTTCATGCATGTTACATTTTCTGTTATTGTGAATAAACCCTTTTATTTTCAAGGTCCACAAAATATTTTAACATAATACCTATCGTGAATATCAGTAACAAGAGATGAATATAAAATTATCATTTTACTCCTCTTGTTATTATTTTCATAACTCCTTTATTGAATTTGTGTAAGAAAGACATAATAGTGAATTGTCACGTATAATTCACAAGTATTAATCAATGACTCAATTCATTGAATATCTGGCCAGATTGATTTATTCACATACATATCAATAAAACATAAGGTGATATTGTTACTTTCTCAATCTAACCACGAATTTTCATATCTATGAATCCAACTTACTTGAATTACAATCTCAATAGTCGAGCTATTGTCCGTCAATTCGAACTCACTCATTTAACATATCAAATGATGTAACAAACTAAGTCAAGCTACGTATTCATCTCTAAATTAAGATAATTACAAAATACCCTTAAGGTTTAACAATTTGATTTAGAACTAGGTAAATAGTTTTGGGCTCTAAACTAATTCATTACTTGTCTATTCAACATGTTCATGGCGTGTCTAGGTTAACCATTTGAGTCTCCACTCACATGTCCCATGAGTGGTATCCATTAGTTCAACCTAATAGTCATAATCAGATTTGATTACCTAGTCGATTCTAAGACTGCGAATATCGTTCTGAACCTTCTCAGAAGAGTTCATCTGGAGATATCTCTATCTTCATTCTTCATTCTTTGATGAAAGTTTTAGGACTTGAGTAATTTATAAACACACTTTAATTTAAAATAAAATTTTTAATTTATTCATAAAAATTCAATAATACTATTGTCTGAGAAATAATTAAATATAAATTAATAGTTATTACACGCTACTTTATGGACATATTCCAACACTTCTCTCTTTCTAAATGGGAGAGATTGAAGCCTTCTTCAATCTCATTTCAAAAATTGATTGCCGCCCGTGGTTTGAATTATGCCTTCAAGAGTACTGCAACTGGAGCCCTCAAGAATTCAAGAGTTAAAAAGAGTCTTGGGGTTCCTATGACCCTTGGCCGAGAAGGGGGGCTACTTTTTAGTTAACCTATGAAGGGTTCTCCTTTTTATTCAAGGAGATTTTTTGGTCCCTTGTTTGTAATTATAATCCTTTGTTTATTAATGAGAATGAGTTTCCTTCATTTTTTTACTTTTACATTTAGCTTCGTCTCGCCTTACTTCCTTCGTCGCATGTTGCTCGTTCTGAGTAGAAGCATTCACTTTTCCCCGAGCCTTGAGTTGGTCTGAACGAGACATTTACCTTTTATTTCTCAGTGTTTCCTTGTCGCTCCTACTTTTATTGACCTGAGCTGTGGTATTATTGTGATCTCGAGCTTTATTGGGCCTTAAAACAAGATTGACTCCTCTCAACAGGTTGCCCCCGTTATTATTTTCCCTTTGATGAGGTTTGGTAAAGAAACCATCTTTATACTAGAAGTTGAGCGTCTTCATCATGAGTATGCTTGGCCCGGCATGATGCGAGTAGAGATTTTTTTTCTTTTGGTAAAAGGATTTTCCTTCCTGAACGGGGTGGAATACCTCGTGTCTAGCCCGTCATTCCTGTTCTGGCTAGGTTTTCATCCTTGCTTGCTTACCTCCGACACGACTACTCTGGCCAGATCCTTTTATCATTTGTATCGAACAAATATGGCCTTCTCCTTTGGTAAATAGCCAGACGCCCTCGCTCTAGCTAGATCCTTGATCTCGTTCTCGAGCTTGGGTTCCCGGCAGACATCTCCATCAATATATAGCTAGGCGTTTCCTATGTTGGATAGAACTTAAATCTCTTCGGTGAGCTGAGATGCTCGAAAGACATCAATTATTGATTATCTAACCAGGTGTGTTCTATTCTGATTAGATCTTTGATCCCATCTGCAAGCTGAGGAGCTCAACAGACATCATTTGTCGATTATCTAGCTAGGCGTGCCTTCTCTTGCTAGATCATTGATCATGTCTACGAGTTGGGGAGCTCGCCAAACATCACTTGTGGATTATCTAGCAGGTGTGCATGCTCTGGCTAGATCCTTGATCATGTATGCGAGCTGAGTAGCTCAGGAGACATCATTTATCGATTATATATCTAGATATGCCTACTCTGACTAGATCATTGATCCCGTCTACGAGATGAAGAGCTCGGCATACATCACTTGTTGATTATCTACCCAGACGTGCCTGCTCTAGATTGATCATTCATCCGGTCTGTAAGCTGAGGAGCTCAACATACATCACTTGTCATTTAATCTCGACTGGTAGGCTAGAACATCTCACCAGTCATCACTCTTTATTTAATCCCAATTGTTGGGCTAGAACATGTCATCAGTCATAATTTTTTGTTTAATCTTGACAGGTAGGCTATAACACCTCACTAGTCATTATTTTTTGTTTAATCCCGAATGGTATACTAAAACACCTCACTAGTCATCATTTTTTATCTAATCCCAACTGATGGGCTAGAACACCTCACCATCCATCATTTTTTTGTTTAATCCTGATTGGTGGACTAGAACACCTTACTAGTACTTCTTCTGCTATAACTGGGGAAAATCAAAGTGGAGAGTTGTAGGCGATCAAACCTTTTACTTCCTAAGCTGTGGCACTCCCTTCTGATGGGCCTAGTACATTATTTCTTCTAAGATGCATCTTCGCATCAAAGGAAGGGCCTCCCGAGCTTGTCTTTCTGCTTGTGGAGAGGTATGAGTTTGTCCTGTTCCTTCCTCTCCAATATTTGACCAATCACCAGGCCCTCCCTCATTGTCAGCTCATTTGCTTCTTTTGGAGGCGTCTAGCGGGCTACGTAGGCATGTTTTCAGTATCGAGAGTCTGGTCCCTTTGGAAGCTAGTGTAAAAAGTCTTGACCAGACCCGTTTCTTAACCAGGGCACCAAATAGACTTGGCCTGCAAAATCGCATATCAATTTCGATGGGCCTATCATCCCTCCATTTTCTCTGAGGTGGGATGCAAGAGTTGATAGCTTGCTAGCCTAGATTCGCATTGACCATTTGTGGGGGATTGGTGCAGTGCTCTCTATTTCAACTAGGGATGTTCGTAGGCCTATTTACAGGTGCAACGCGGTCTTTCTTCACATATGTCAAAGCTTTGCAAACTTCAACAATACATGTGTCGGTCTTTCTTCCAGGAGGATCGATGAAAGTGGTGTCATACGTGATCTTTCCTCTCTGCCGAATGCCCTCGTCTTCTAGAATGGATCTCTTTGCGACATCGACGCATGCAAAACACAGATAAAGAACCCTAAAGATGAGAAACTGGGGGGTGGTTTCACCACTTAATGGCCTTCGATGCCTAAGTCAATAGAGGGTTGGTATTTTGGTATAATTTACTTAGAGGAGAATGAACATGACTTTTTTGTTGATACCTCGATATATTTATACATAATTCTTTGTGTAGGAGCATGTGTGTCGAAGATGCCTTCAAAGGAGTGATGGGGAAGTTTCCCAAGACAGAAACCTATCTTGGATGTCACTGATTGGATGGAAAGGAGGTGAAATTTAACATAAAGCTGGTGAATATTAAGTGTCGATGCCATGAGGTGATCAGCCATAAACTATCCTGCCATTCTACTGTTGTGATTGGACCAATTGAATGCTCGGGCTTAGGAGGGAGTGCCACCTCAAATGTTACCCTTGGCGGGTAATGATGACTCTACACTCGGGGTCATCCGAGTTCTCATCATGAGGGTCACTGTTCCATGGGTCCTAATCCTTTGATGCATCGTGTCATATCATTCTGTCATTTTGGTTCGTAAAATGCCTCTTAATCACTACAGTGCACCCCAAATGATTTCCATTACGCCCCCCATTTTAATGCCCATAAAACAAGCAATTTCCTTCTTTAAAGCCTATAAATGGGAGATATTACTTCTCACTTCCCTCATCCTTGCCTTCTTGACAGAGTTGAAATCCCCATTCATCTTCGTCTTTCTTAACCCCTTTGGAAGAACAATAATCTTCTCCCTTCTAGGGACTTCTTCCTTTTTAGAGGTTCTTCTTCTAGATCCCCATTTTTCATGAATGTCGCATCCCTCTCCATAACCTCTTGATTGTCATTCCTTGAAGACGTAGATGTTTCATTTACGGTGATTTTCCTGCAGAAGCCACATTGATGAATTCTCTGCTTGTATTGGGTACTTACGCATGTCGGTAGAGACATTTCCCTTATAAGGGCCTGTAATCCGGCTTATAGACTTGTCATTCACTTCATAATGAAGCACCTAGACCAGTTACAACCTATCTCCCTCTTCCTATGCTGTCATCTCTTTTGATCTTTCATCAACTTACTCCATCGACCGTTGGATTGGGTTGATGCACCGGATGTAGGCCAAGCATACCTTGCACTCACGTACTCCCGGAACATTCTAGAACTAAAAGCAGGGTTTCCTCCTTTCTCCTTAAATTGGAGAGATTAAGTCCCCAATATTAGGGCAATTAGAGCCCTCGAGATCTCGGATGATTTCAAGGAAGCTGTGGAAATCCTGTCCCGGGAGGGGATTTTTTCTAACATCCTGAAGAGGGGATCTTGAGTTACCCTAGGGGGATCCCCTTAATCAAAGAGAATCTTGTATCTTTATTTGTATCTGTAGTCATTTGTTTATTAATAAACTTTACTTCTGACTCTTTTATTCATTTCTGTTTCTGCCTATTTTCTAGTGGATCTTCTTTTTTTTGTAGTCGATCTCTAATCTAGTCTCAATAAGGCCTTAAACCTTATCTGTATGGTCATTTTCTACTTATTATGTCGAGAGTTGTATCCTTACTTTTTATTGACCCGAGTCACGAGACTATTTATGACCATAAGAAGGAATGAGCCTAGATCATGTTTTGGTGGACTTGATTTTTTCCAACAGATTGTGCCCCCTCTGTAGATAGGGGGTCTTAAAGACCTGTCACGACCTTTAAGAAGCCTTTCGTGCTCCTATCCTGGGGGTTTGGTCGGGCGAAACCATCCGCTCTCATTTGGAGGGGTTTGCCCTTTATCATTTAGTCGAGCATGCTTCCTTCTAGCATAGCTCATTCCTGTGTTGGCGAAGTAGATTGAATTTCCTCAATTTGTTGCCAGGGAAACTTCCCTTCACTATTTATCTAGGTGTCCTTGTTCTAAATAAATCTGTGAGCTCAAGTGCTCATCAAATGACCTTATTCTGAGCTATAATGCCTAGTAGATATTCTCACTCCCGGTGTCGAGCTTGGCTTTGCTAAGGCTTTTCCTTAACTTTGTTGGATGGGCATTTATGCCTGACAATTATTACTTTCATGGTTGTCTAGTCAGGCGCGCCTTCCCTTGCTAGACCCTTCAACCCATATGTGAGTTCAGGTGCTCGACAGACGTCACTTGTTGATATCTAGCCAGGTGTGCCTACTCTACCTAGATCCTTGATCCCGTCTTTGAGTATGAGTTCTCCACAGACATCATTTATCAATATCTAGCCAGGCATGTCTACTCTAGCTAGATCATTGATCCTTTCTACGAGCGTGGGTGCACGACAGACATCACTTGTTGATATCCAGCCAGACGTGTCTGCTCTGACTAGGTCCTTGATCCCACCTGCGAGCATGAGTGCTCGACGGACATCACTTGTCGATATCTAGCTAGGCAAGCTTGCTCTGACTATATCATTGATCCCGTTTATGATCATGAGTGCTCGATAAACATCACTTATTGACATCTAGCCAGACATGCCTGTTCTAGCTAGATCCATGATCCCGTTTGTGAGCATGAGTGCTCGGTAAACATCACTTGTCGATATCTAGCTAGGCGTACCTACTCTAGCTAAATCATTGATCTCGTCTGCAAGCTGCGGAGCTCGGCAGACATCATTTGTCGATTATCTAACCAAAAATTCCTTCTCTGGATAAATCCTTGATCTCGTCCTCAAGCTGAGGAGCTCAACGAACATCACTTATCGATTATCTAGCCAGGCGTGCTTGCTCTGGCTAGATCGTTGATCCCGTCTGTAAGCTGAGGAGCTCAGCAGATATATCTTGTCATTTAATCCTAACTGGTGGGCTAGAACATCTTATCAGTGATCACTTTTTATTTAATCCTGATCGGTGAGCTAGAGCATTTCATTAATCATCACTTTTTGTTTAATCTCGAGCGGTGGGTTAGAACACCTCATCAGTCATCATTTTTTGTTTAATCTCGACGGGTGGGCTAGAACACGTCACTAGTCATCATTTTTTGTTGAATCCCGACTGGTGGGATAGAACAACTCATGAGTCCTCACTTTTTTATTTAATCCTGACTGGTGGGCTAGAACACCTCACCAGTCATCACTTTTTAATTTAATCCCAGTTGGTGGACTATAACACCTCACAATGCTTCTTCTGCTCTAGCTGAGGAAATCGAAGTGGAGAGCTATAGGCGATCAAACCTTTTACTTCTCTAGTTATGGCTCTTCCTCTCTTGCTGGGCCTGGTATATCATTACTTCTAAGATGCGTCTTCGTATTAGTGTCAGGGCGTCCCGAGCTTGACATTCTGCTCGTGGAGAGGTATGGGTTTGTCCTATTCCTTCCTCTTTGACTATTATGACAGGAGGAAGATTGACCACCGAAGTCCCCCGAGTTCTTCTTTGGATCGTTTTCCAGGCATTTGACCATTCACGAGCCCTCCCTCTTTGGTAACTCATTTGCTTCATTTGGAGGCGGGGGGCTATGTAGGCATGTTTTCGGTATCGAGAGCTAGGTCCCCTTGGAGGCTGGTGTAAAAATTCTTGACCATCACTGTTTCTTAATTGGGGTGCCAAATTAGGCTTTGCCTGCGAGCTTGCATATCAATTTCAATGGGGCTTATCGTCCCTCCATTTTCTTTGAGGTGGGATGTAGGAGTTGGGAGCTAGCTAGCCTAGATTTGCATTGCACCAGTGGTGGGGGATTGGTGCAGGGCTCTGTATTTCAACTAGGGAAGTTCCCAAGCCTGTTTACTGGTGCAGCTCACTCTTTCTTCTCATATACATAAGCTTTGTAAAATTGTTGGAGGCCAAAAAAGGGCACCAGGAAATCGAATGGAGGGTGGTTCATCAACACTTTTCTCCACCTTCCACTATTATTCCTATACTGCCCCGGTAGGTCCTTTTGGCCCATTTTCTCCTTGCATGAAGGGAAACGACTCCTAAGGCTTCAACGGGGATGACTTTATAGTCGTTTCCCATTGGCGACACCAACTATTTTAGTAGAAAACTTCAACAGTACATATGTCGGTCTTTCTTCCTTCATCCATGCCTTCTCGATAGAGTTGAAATCCTCGTTCATCTTCGCCCTTCCTAGCCCCTTTGGAAGAAAATTAATCTTCACCCTACCAAGGTCTTCTTCTGTTCTCGAGGTTCTTCTTCTAGATCCCCCATTTTCATGGTCGTCGTTTCCCTCTCCATCACCTCTTGAATGTCATGCCCTAAAGTCATTGATGCTTCATTTACGACTATTTTCCTGTTGTCGAGAAGCCAGTTCGATGAATTCTCTGCTTGTATTGGCTACCCGCCCCTGTTAGTAGAGACATTTCCCTTGTAACCTTGCCCTTTGCTTCATATGAAACGCCTTGGACAACCACAACTTATCTCCCTCTTTATGTGCCGCCATCTCTTTCGATGTTTCATCAAATTACTCCATCATTCGTTGCATTGGGTTGATGCACCGGAGGTAGGCCAAGCCTAATCCTTGTAATCACGTCTTCCGGGAACGTTCCAGACCCAAAGGCAGAGTTTCCTAATTTTTCCTTAAGTTGGAGAGATTGAGTCCCCAGGATCAGGGTAATCAGAATACTTGAGATCTCGGACGAGTTCAAGGAAGCTTTGGAGATCCTGACCCGGATGGGGGATTATTTTCCTTCTTCCTGAAGATGTGCTTTTGAATTACCCTATAAATCATTGAGCTAAAGTGCTCATCAGACGTCCTTATTCTGACCTATAATGCTCAGTAGATCTTCTTACTCCCAGTGTTGAGATTGGCTTTGCCAAGGCATTTCCTTAACTTTGTTGGACGGGCATTTGTGCCCGAAAATTATTAATTTATCGGTTGTTAGTCAGGCGCGTCTTCCCTTGCTAGACCCTTCACCCCGTTTGTGAGCATGAGTGTTTGGCAGACATCATTTATTGACATCTAGTCAGGCATGTCTACTCTGGCTAGATGATTGATCCCCTCTACGAGCATGAATGCTCAATAGACATCACTTGCTGATATCTAGCCAGACGTATCTGCTCTAGCTAGATCCTTGATCTCGCCCGCGAGCATGAGTTTTTGACGGACATCACTTGTCGATATCTAGTTAGACGTGCTTGCTCTGGCTATATCCTTGATCCTGTCTGCGAGCAAGAGTGCTCGATAGACAACAATTGCCGATATCTAGCCAGACGTGTCTGCTCTGACTAGATCCTTGATCTCTTGCGTGACATGTGTGCTTGGAAGATACCACTTGTCGATATCTAGCCAGGCGTGCCCGCTCTAGCTAGATCCTTGATCACGCCTGCAAGATGACGAGCTCGACAGATATCACTTATCAATATCTAGCCAGGCATGTCTGCTCTGGCTAGAACATTGATCCCGTCTATGAGCATGAGTGCTCGGTAGCATCACTTGTCGATATCTAGTTAGGCGTGTCTGCTCTAACTAAATCATTGATCACATCTACAAGCATGAGTGCTTGGCATACATCACTTATCGATATCTTGCTAGGTGTGTCAACTCTAGCTAGATCCTTGATCCTGTCTATGAGGATGAGTGCTCGACAGACATCACTTGTCGATATCTAGCCAGACGTGTCTGCTCTGACTAAATCCTTGAATCCTATCTGCGAGCATGAGTGCTCAACAGATATCACTTTTCGATATCTAACCAGGTGTGTCTGCTCTAGCTAAATCTTTGATCCCGTCTGCAAGCACGAGTGCTTGACAACCATCAGTTGTCATTTAATCCCAACTGGTGGGCTAGAGTACTTCACCAGTCACACTTTTTGCTTAATCCGTGGTGGGCTAGAACACCTCACCAGTCCTCACTTTTTTTTCAGCCCGACTGGTGGGCTTGAGCACATCATCAGTCCTCACTTTTATGTCATCCTGACTGGTGGGTTTGAGCACCTCACCAGTCATCACTTTTTGTTACATCTCGACTGGTGGGTTTGAACACCTCCACAGTTAACACATTTTGTTTCATCCTCACTGGTGGGCTTCAATAACTCACCAATCATTACTTTTTGTTTCATCTTGACTGGTAGGTTTTAGCACCTCACCAATCATCATTTTTTTTAATCTCGACTGGTGGGCTTGAACATCTCACTCGTCATCACTTTTTGTTTAATTCTGACTGGTGGGATAGAGCACCTCACCAGTCATAATTTTTTATTTAATCTTGACTAGTGGGCTTCAGCACCTGACCAATCATCACTTTTTGACATTCGTCACATGTTGTAGAAGAGTCGGTCCTCAGAGGCATGTGGAACAACTAGGAAATCACCAGCAAATATAACATGTTATAGCTTTTCATAAAAGCATATTCATATAAAAAGACCTTAGTAGAAGTTATTCTTAAGTGAGGAGAAAAATGAGGCCTCTTATATGAAAAAACATCGATGAGTATACGATCTTTGTTGTTTGCTGCTCTCAGGTGGGGGGTGAGGATAGGCGAGCTCCAGCTTCCTCAGCTTTTGACCTTCCATCTTTCGTTGGGGATTCCCTCTTCGATCTTCACCTTTGCCTCACTGGTAAGACACTTTTAACCTGCACTCTGCTCGCGGGCGAGCGCTAACTTATCCTGAACTATTTTTCCCTAGCGATATGGTCAGAGTATGAAGAGCTCATTGGCTCATCAGGTTCCCTTTGCTAGTTTCCCCCTGTTTAGTGCGCTGGCCACAAGCTTATATATCTATGTGGTTCCAATCACCTCGTGCGTGGGCCTGAGTGGAACATACACGTGTAGGGATCTCGTGAAGTTCCTGATTTCATCAAAAGCTAGTGTGAGAGGGGCTGTGATCTCTCTTGCCCTCTCATCGGGGCTTCATGTCCTGTGGTGACTTGTGAACTTGAGTTGTGATTTTGACACGATCCTTTTCCTTCCGTTTCACCCATTGCGGGATGTGGGGGCTTGGCCATATGGCCAGGGTTTGCATTTTTGCTATGGAGGAGAGCTGATGCAAACCTCTATATTCCGATCGGGACTAATCCTTGGCTCGTCCAACCGCATCGCGCGATTTTTCTAGCAGGAAAAAGGATACTAAAAACTCAAACAGTGGGTGGCCCACTAGTATCTTTGCTATTACCCGTATATTTCCCCAAGGGTTCTCCGAGGATTTTTCCCTTCGGCTTTCAGGGTCGGCCCCAACCAGATCCTCATAAGAGAGGATCCTAGCCTTTCACATCCTGAATTCGTCTCAGTTATGGTTTCCTAAAGAGGTGACAATCACCCCAAGCTGGGGGGTCGTGCTACATTTCCCTAGGTAGTTTCCTCTAGAGTTCCGGGAGCACGTAGCAACTTTACTGGTGATCTCTTGAGTCATGATGGGGAAATCATTTTCGTGAAAGAGATGTGATATACGCAGGACCTGACATATCTTTTCTTTCCTCTTGGGCTATCTCAGAGGTTACAACCTCCACATCCTTCTTCTTTTGTTGGATAGTCCTGAGGGAGGTAGGAGGTTCCTTCCCTATTGGGGAGACAGGTAGGTGTACCTCTTCATCCTAGATTTCATCAGTGTAGAACATTGGGCCCATTTTCTGCTTGCGGGAAGAGAAAGGGCTCCTAATGCTTCAATGAAGATGGCTTTATAGTCATTTCCCACAGATGGCGCCAACTCTTTTAGCCAAAAACTATCATAATACAAGTGTAGGTCCTTCTAATCGGGGGAATCTGTCTGGATGACTTTTATGATTTCTTTCCTCTTTATGGTGATCATACTCCTCCTCCTAACCAAAGCTCCTCACAGCCTCAACGTCTGTAAAACACAGACATAGAACCTAAGGACAAGGAACCAAGGGTGGTTGTCCTGCCTAAAGGCCTCTGATGTCTAAGTCAGTCATTTGTCGATATTTTGGTATAGTTTTTATAGGGGAGAGTAGACATGCCTCGCCTATCGATTAAGGGAAGTATTTATACTCGAGTCCTTAAGGGTGGCAGGAAGTGTGTCGAAAAAACCTCTTGGAGATGTGCTGGAGAAGTTTCAGGAGACACGAAGCCTGCTTGGATTGTCCTTCATCGGACAAGGGCATTAACCATTTATGTGCTTCTGAGGTGACATTTCAGAGATTAGTTGATGTTCTGCTATGACGATTGGACGTGTTGGGCGCTACTTTTGGCGAACCACGATGACTTTATGCTCGGGTTTAATACGGCTCTCCTTGGGGACTCTTTACTAATTTTTCATGTGCTCGGGTTTGGGCATCCCGAGCTCTATAGGAACAGAGGTTGGTCCTATTCCTTCTCTGAGGTCGGGAGTTTTCCAATTTGACGCGACATGTGTTGTGAAGTCATTGGTTATATTAAGAAACACTCGTGACATTATAAATGTTATTAATTTAATTAAAATTATAGATATTTAATCTTAACCTTTACGAAGGACAATTAAAGAATTTTATGAAGTAATAAGGATAATTTTTGTTCAAAAATTTCCCCTAGCCCCATTTATATTTAACTAATCACGTGTGTCCCACGTTTTAATTATTATTTTTTGATTATGTATTGAAAAAATTGTAGTCAACAAAATAAATTATCATAATAAAAAATCACAGTGTTTCAATAAATATAAATTAAGATTAAAGACATGTAAAAAATATGAAGTTTTATTTGTTCTACTATTTAATTGGATGTATTAAGATGCAAAACTAATGGTTTAACTTTCGTGACTTTCATTGTTCCCAGGATTCTGATTTAATTTTTTTTACGATGTGTAGCATGAACATCTAACATAATTATGAGCGATTATGACTCTTGGGTGCAATATTAAATAAATTTTTTTATAACCTCTATGAACATTACTACGTATCATGATATTTATCGGTTTGGTTATACATTACTACGTGTAATGATATATATTGCTTTGCACATATATAAACAAATATACATATTATGATATATATGTAATTTTAAATTGATTTATGAGATTTAATCTATAAATCTAATAAAATAAGTACTAATTAAATATATGATTTAGACATAGAGAAACTAGTAAATGTTTAGGAAAATGACATATATAGTCACTATAGTTTAGACAAAGTTTCAATTTCTTCATTATAGTTTCATTTTTTTTAAATATATCATCAAAATTTATAAATGTTTCAATCTCATCACTCATCCACATTACATTAAAAAATTTAACAATTTGTTGATGTGACAGATACTTTTATTTTACACGTGTCTCCCCAGTCTGTAAAATTGTGACACATTAGATTTTGTTTAGAAATTTTATATCATGTTTTCTCCCTTATTTTTAAAATTTACGAAGTGGACCAAGTAAAACAAGGGACCAAGTTATCTATTCTTCTCTCTCTCACCTTCTTTCTCTATTCTTTCTCACTTTCAACAGATTCTTCAGTTTATCATTTTCTCCATTTTAAGTAGATTCGACGTCTTTCTCGAAGGTGATTATAATGAGAGTATTGAACATAAAACAAAAGTTTTTTACCTGGGCACACATGAAATGATCATCTTCACAACGAGATTCGCGTCCCTCATCGTTGATCTAACTCTCCAGTTTTTTGACAGAGACCTGTAAAAGTCTAAGCAACCATGGTGGATTGGAACAAGTAGACAACTGATACTTAACAGTAATACTAGAAGCTATTATTTAATTAGAAAATGTAGGATTGATGCTAAACAGAGGGGATGAATTAGGTGAATGTATACAACTTAAAATTCACGCACTCAACTAATTTAAAATAGCAAATATCAATGTAGAAATAATGAGAAGTACGCAAACGTAACTAGCAAGTGAATGTAAACATGCGAGAAATAAAAGAATGTGTAAAAATAAAGAGAGTAGAGAGATGACACACAAAATTTTGACGTGATTTAGGAAAGTTTATCCATATGTCCACGTTTCAAAGATCCCCCTTAAATATTTTTCCCTCACCATTTTTTTTAAGGATGAAGATCAAACCTTTTATAATCCTATTGGTTTGTGGCACCAATCAGGCCTTGACAACGCAATGTTTCGAGATCTTTGAATCTCTGACAAATAAATTTTCAAGAACTTTCTCACAACTATTGTTTTTCACTCATAATTATATTTTCTCAAATATGAGGATTTATCAATTCTAAGCTCAAGAGCACGTGACAATGTTGTGAGAATATCAGAGAGAAGAGAAAATACTTTGTCGGAAAGTGTGTGTGGGAGAAAGGAGAATGGTTGGACTATTTATAATATTAGAATTACTGTAGAAACTGGTATGACTGGTTTGGAGAATCGGTTGCACCGATCCTAAGTTAAGGAACATTTTCCTTTTAGGTTAAATCGTTGTGCTGGTTTCTCCTACCGGTTGGACTGACCGATTCACAATCAAGGAAGGTGTTCCTTAATTGCAAATCAGTGCACCGGTGAGAGCAACCTGTCTAACCGGTTTCGATCGATCTCCCACCTGTTTGATCAGTTGTGCCCTTAAAATATTCTGATTCCTTACTTATTCGTTCGAGTCTTTCAAGGGTATTTGTGGAATTTCTGACTGATGGGACTATTCCAACAAATCTGAGAGCTGAGAGGGTTAATTATTTCTGGACGGTGTGTTTTTTACTGTGTTCTTGATTCTAGAAAAATTAAATCAATCTAAGTGAGCTTCTATTACAAAATACATGGAAATTACTTAAATTCTTCACGTCTTTTCTTTATCTTTATACTTTCCATGCATTGATCTTATGAATATTCTTTTACACTTAGATTTAACTCATCAATAATACTTTAATGATTTGTTATCATCAAAATTCACTTTAGATGCTTCAAGATAAACAGTACATCCACGGTAGTTGAAAGATTTGTGCATTCTAACTGAACATTATACACATAAAAAATTGAGTGTATTTTCTTTGAGTGTCTACGTGCGAGTTTTTTTGTTTACGGTCTGAGAAATAGTTAAGAAAATCACAAGATTTTATTTTTACATGTTAAATATATTTTTCTTTATATAAAGTTATTTCTCGAATTTCTAAAAAATTATCTTGAAGGAGTTTGTGCAATTAAAGTTGAAAAACATAAACTAACATACTGAAACAATGTATTTGTTGCTGTCAAGGTTTATAAAATAGATAGAATTAATTTATGGTATGATAAATTATCTTTCTCACATGTTATGCATAAATATTAGGATTTTTCTTTGTGACATTCAAATATTTTTCTTTAAATAGAACATGAGAAACAAAGATAAGCGAATCTTTATTCGCTTACGAAATCATGCTTTTATTGAAATAATAGAAATATAAGTTTTATTACATGTCAATATGTGGTCGACATTTACAAAAATAAAAGAATGCCTGTAAGAAGTTTTTGTTAAAGACATGCAAGAGGTTTTAAGAATTAAAACTGTTGGACAAGGCATATACTATTCAAACTCTATTGTCTACTATAACTTTGCATTATTACTTACTGTATTAATAATTTTCATATCTCTCTAATATAAATATGCATTTTGCATTCTACATTTCACTTGTGTTCGACGCAACTTTTATGTATGTGAAAATTAATTATTGATGACTTTCCTTAATCCTAATAATTTCAATATCCAAATGTCAACAGTGTCTTGACATAACAAAACATTGAATATACTATCTAATTAACAATGCTAGCTCTATAATCTACATTAGCAACACACTTTTTTTTTCAATAATTTGATTATTTATCTTTATTATTTTGCTAGTTAATTACATATATACTGCATACTGTTACCCATACAATAATTATATATAATTGGATAAACAATTCAATAGTAAACTAAATATATAATACTAAATATACAATTCAATATCACTCATATTTCACGTGCTATGCACGTGCAATGTGACTAATAAAAAAATATTAAATTAATAAATTGATTATAAAACAACTAAACTCTTCTAAAGTAACTCAAACACGTTGATTAGCTTTGAGACTAAAAAAATTGGTTATTTTGTGCTCTTTAAAGGTAAATATAATACAAATTGTCGGTGCAGTTTCTTATAGTTTTGAGAAGACAAATACATGATAGTTAACTCTGATTTATAAAAATGATTTTAATTTTAAAATTGGATTTAAGCCTATGTTTTTATATTAATGTTCAGTAGTCATGTCCGAGTAGTTAGAAGATAAAATATGATGATTAATCATTTTTTTTTAAACTTCAACTTGATTTTTTATGATGCTTTCGAATTTAGAATTCTAAATGTGTTTTGTGTCCGATTTTGAATCTACTTGATTATAAGCTTCTTCTTCAGTTAAATGGTCAAAGCTAAAGGCGACATGGATAAAGATGAATTGTGCAATCACTCAAGAGTATCAGCCTATAAAAGCAGCGTACTATGAGTGATGTAAAGTTTGTAGGTTAATTATATCCATTTCTTTTATAGTTTACATAAATTATAAATTATTTATGCAGATACTCTTTTAATTTCGATAATTACACATAAGTTATTTATCTTAAATAATTTAATGTGAAATGTTAAATTGTCATCATATCTTATTATTTTTTATCCGATTAACATATTGTCAAATGCGGTATACACAAATTATAATTCATAAGTAAATAAAACTCAAGATATGATAAATAGTTTGGCATTAGTAGTTAATTTCTTACAGGAAAGGGCGAGAGATAATATTTTGGAAAGAAAATATACTTTTAGACTTACTGGTAGAGTTTTACGTACATTGCACGTGAGTATATCTATTATATCATACTATTATATATAATGTGAATTTTAACTATAGTTGATTCAAAACTTTTTTGAGTCTAGACTTATATATATCAAGGGATCTGAACATATAGTTTCAAAACAGATTGATCTTCACGAGTCACTGACTTTTTTATTAAGATTGATTTTTTTAGTTTCAAATAAATAACTTTAATTCTCATTGTTTGTAAAAGAAATAACATGAGAATTAAAGCTAGAGACTATAGACTCTGTTCACCAATACATTGGTTATACACCAAATGTATTGAGAATTTATAATTCATCTTCAAATGTCATGCAATTTGAATCTAAAACAATGGGTTTATATGCTTAATCTTCTGTAATTACTAATTGTTCAAGTATTCCGCAAGATATTTGCATGTACATCTCTTTGCGCGAAGGTTAAACCATTGCACTGCCTAGAATTAGTATTCTTGTTATAATATGTTGAAATTTCTCTAGGCTAGACATCTAAATTTGCTCTGAAGTAACTAATAAAAAACTTATTCTTTGTCTATCACAACCATAAATATTGGTTTAGTTATGGTTGATGTTTCTTGAGTAACAGAGGACTTTGAAATATTGTCCAAAAATATCGTAGAAAGATCACGAGAAGTCCAAAGCAAGTTTAGTAAGAAAGTAGATGGCATGTCTCATTTTTCCTTTATATACACTTTTATGCTTGGTTTCTTATATTATGTTGAACTACATTAATTTCTAGTGTAATTTGAATCATAAAATATACAGTGGAGAAAATTATGACAAAGTCCTTATATGTATATGACTTTTATGTATCGCGACTTAAAAAGATGTATTTGTAATATAATAATTTCAATTAGTTAATCTAATCTCACCAATTTGCATGTTGCATTAAATCATGATAAGTATGTATTCATTCACTATATCATATGAATCTCTCTATATTATATTATGATGAACTTGAAATACTTATAGGGAAATGTTATTAATGGGGAGTGTAAAAGGAGGTAAGATGCATAGAAAATACATCCACTAAAATTGCTATATTAAAATTGAAGTAAATATAAATAGTAAAATTCATCGAAAATCTTAATATAAATAGTAATTTAAGAAAGGATAAATAAATCTGTTAATTAAACATCTCTTAGTTTAGTTTTGAAAAAAAATGATATTATCCTTATAACATATATGATGGAATCATTTTTCTACACTAAAATATAAAGTAAATTAAAGAAATTAATATTAAGGTGAGCAGGGAAGGAGTAACAGAGTAACGCAAAGGTTTGAGTCTAAAAAAGTGAGTGTGAGGAATAATAAAAAAGTGGAACCAACAACAAAGTGTTAATACCGTTCACGTGTCGGTGGACTTTGTTGTAATTTATGATAACCAAAACCATCCCCTCTTGCCTTGGCACCTCCCCCCTCTTTCATTTATGATTTCATCCTACCTTTTCCATTGATTCCACACACACACTCTCTCTCTCTCTCTCGCTCTTACACACTCCTTTTGTTGGTTACTGTTACTGCATTGACAGGCTTTTCGGAGGAAATAAAGAGAGAGAGAGGCAGGGGAGGTCTGGCCGAGTTAAGCGCCGTAGCTGTTCGACTCGGTGGTTGTCGTGGTGGTGGTTGGTATAGAAGGAGGAAGAGAAGCAGGACAAGAAGTAAGGTTGCTAAAGAAAGGTTTATGGATTTCTGGCATAAAATGGTTTTTCCAGTCCGCCGTGTTTGGTTTGCTGTTTCTGCTCGTGTTAAGTCTCGCAAAAATGGTCAGTTTCGTCTTCCTTTCAATTTGGCTCCCTCTGTTTCATTTTTCATTTTGGATTTCAATTCGGATGTCTATTGCTTGAAAGACAAAGACTAACTACACACAAAATAAACATTATGTTGAGACACAGTTTTTCTTTTACCTTGATGAATTCACCAACTCCAGCTCGTTTTCTGTATTTCTCCTTGACTTACACTCATACATGTCGGTGATCTTACGAGGTTTTAACTGAAGAATTCGAAATTTTAGAACCTAATTCAAGATTTGGAATTAACAGAAATCTTCTTAATCTTAACATTATGTAATTGAATCCAAGTAAAAAGGAAAAGATTTATTGATAAAAACAAAAGATTAATTTAAGCGGCTTGAATTTGGTTCAGAATCAAATATGGTCCGTACACCCCACCCGTGTAACCTGTTCTTCTTCTTTCCCTTTCAGCAACTTGTTTTCCTGCCCACGAAAAAACACACTTCTTTTTTAATTTCTCTACACTTTCCTCACGGTTTCAACTACAATTACATATCACGCGAATAAGTAAGTTCACCTAACACTGTAACTTGTGCTGTTAGACAGCCTAAATACGTCTCTTAAAATTTTCCATCTCTTAAACCCAAGATAAGCGGATGATGTATATATGAAATACAACAAATATTTACCAAACATGTAGCTCAAAAAAAGTGAGAACCCAGTAAAATAAGGCAGCTGATTTTTCTCATCTTGATTTAACTTCTAATTGGAACTCTTCTTTGTGTGCTTCTTCAGTTATTGGAAGCTGATGTCATTTTGGCACTAAGCAATTTGGCTGCTTTTAATTTGGCTTTAATATTCTATAGTTTACTTGCTTAGGTCAGACGTATACATATAGGTGAAATTTATTTACCTGCGGAACCAACATTCATCTTTTTTACAACTTTTCAGTGATGATGATTTCCGCTTCTTTTTTTATAAATTCTTCTTTGAAATTAGAATTTTGGTGTGGTAATGATGCAAATTTATCTTTTTTTTTTTTTAAAGTGTGGTTTGTACTTTTTAAATCTTACACATTCAATCAAACAGTAATATAATCATGACTGGAAAAACTTGTGGGCTTTCATTTACCTATTTTACAAAACAAATAATTAGACAGCAATAATCACAATGAGTGAAGAAGATATTTGAATTTATTTACCCTATTAAGTGTTCTTGGAAACTTGAATTATGTTTTAAGAATTCTCCAAGAAGGGGGAAAAATCAAGGATGCACTATGAAGAAAAGATTCTGATCAATGGTAGTGGGTTACATCCACTAGACTACGCTTAAAATCCATTTTGAAAGTGGAAGTGGAAGTGTATGGTTGTGTGGTTTTGAATTCTTAATCACAGATTAAGAAGTTTATGACTCCAATTAATAGCGTCTAGAATCACAAACTCGCTACTTTTTGGCAATAAATTCTTTAAATCTGTCCCTTTGCTGAAAGATAAGCCTACTACTCATTGAGATCTACCTTAAGTTGCATAATACACATTGTATAGATTAAATATCGAAGATTCTTTCTGCTTAGTTCAACTTCTCTTAAAGGATTATCTCGAAGTGGCTTGGTTAATAATCTAACTGCTAGTCACACATCTGCTCAAAAGAAGTGATCATATATTCAAATCGTCTTTCTCGAACTTTGAAAATGTGTCAAAACATATTATGGATAGCAACGAAGTATCATTAATAGTTATTATGGATAGCAACGAAGTATCATTAATAGTGTGTTTGTGAGTGTTGTGATTAAGGAACATTTTTATATGTTAAAATGATAATATGCTAATTTAAAATTATGAAGCACTTGAGTTTTTATGTATTTGATCATTTTTGTAGAAGTGTTTCTAAATAATAAATATTAAAATATGTATCAAACAACAACATTTGACAAATAATTATGATCTAAAATTGGGGTTACCCTTCAATGTCGGGAGCATTTTTTCTGACAAGATATTAAAAGTTTTTGTTGAACCATCAAATATCTTTGTTGAATCAACAACTAAAATATTTGTTGAACTCAAAACACATTAATTGAACTCATAAATATATTTGTTGAACTCATTTAACGTATTATTGAACTTATTTAATATATTATTGAACTCAACGATATCCATGCCACGAAAACAGTCCCGCATTGAAGAATTCTCCTAAAATATTATTTTTCTTAATTAGTTTGTTGAACTTAAACAGGTGGTGGGCTTTTGAAACTTCATGATGACGTGGAAACCTGCGGATATCAGGACGTGAAGGTAATGTGGGAAATGCTAAGGAGATCAGAGTCAGAGCAGACAGGCCAACAAACAAATCGCAAGCAACGGCCATTTTGGAGGGTCTTTGTGTGGTCAAACCATAGTGCAGCCGCACCCTCATCCTTCCCTGAAAAGCATGGTTGACAGAAAAATCCAGTAGCTCAAGAAACAAAAAGATAATAATAATAATAATAATAATAATGCATTCCACCATGCTGTGTAACACCATTTTCTAGAATGCTGAACTTGACATGATATCATTAGAACCACTGTAAGTGTCCAAAGAAAATGTAAAGACAAAAGTATGTAACGCCTCTAGTTCAATAGAAGCTCTTCCAAATCCAAATCCAAATTCAAATCCAGAACACATCACTTGTATATATAATAAAAGAATGTTTCGTCAGAACTCGCAATCTACTCCTTCACAAACAAATTCAGATGTATTTCAGCCAACAAATGAGAAGGTTACGAGAACATGTCAATATATGACAATAATCCTTACAAATACACGTACAATGTAATGATCGCAAGCCGCCATAACCCAACAATGATGATAGCTGAGAGAAGAAATAAGTAAAGAATATTTGGAATTCTTTAGAACTTTATTCAAGCTGTGGGGACATGGATTCCATTTTCCTGCATTAAATAGAATCACCCATAACCAGTGACTGCCTGAAGCAAAGTCTATCTTTTCCCTTTGTTAAAACATCACTATTTGGGAAAAGGTCTAGCCCATGCTCACTTGGCTGAAATTAGCCGTTCGTACAATTTTGGAATATTTTTATTGCAAGTTGGGGGTGGTGGGACTTCATATATGAAGCATTAGTCAAGACTCAAAGGCCGCCCTGCTTAGGCTGGGATTGGGATTATTTAGGCAGTTAGCAGGTTTGCCCGATCTGTTTTAGACGGACAATATTGAGCTAAAGGAAAAAAAAAATCTGTTTACTGAGGATAAATCTGGACTGTCCAAATCAAATATGACAGCAAGTGGGCTGATTGTGAAGTTGAGATTTTCTGTGGCCTAGATGATGAAAATGAAGTTTATTGAACTCAACTTCATGTAGAATCACAAGCAAAAGCAACTCATTGTTCCGGATCATGAATATGTAGACAACTTGAATTTTTAACTTGTGACTATTGATATAAAAATCAGACTCGTACTCCAGGCTCTCACAGAGAGCTACACGCATAAAATGCATGTAACATAAAATTAAACGAATACACCGACACATCATGATATGTGTATTGAGTTCGGGACCCATTAAACAAAATGCACGTCTCAAATTTATTACGGTGAATAAAACGTATTGCTTAGACTCTCTAAACACACAATGTTGTCCTGATAAACAGTGTTTTCCTCCACTGCAACATAAGCACCACTGCTCCAGACTTAAGTTCATAAAATTGCATGATTTAAAATTGAAAAATACAAAATAATCCTTTTTTAGGGCGAGGGAAAATCAATCTGTGTATATATATATATATACGGGTGAACAGGACCTAAGAACTTCTCTTCCTATCTTAGTGAACAAGATTTATAAATTATTATAACCAACTTCAATTTCCCAATTTACATCTTACAAGTTCCAATCGCATCGTTATGCACATTTCTGCTGATAATAAATCTTCCCTCCAACAAAAAGTCTTGGCAGGAGGAATGGCAGCATACAGCCTAGAATGCAAAGAGTGCCTGCAAGTTCCATTTATCCTGATAAGCACTTAATGTACAAGACTTCTCAATCTGGTATTAATAATTTCATAATTCAGATCGTTATGTAATAAGAATCTGATTCTTTACTCCCAGTTGTCCGATCTAAGTAAAAGACATTGATTAAAAGAGAAATCAGAACACAAGGTGTCAATAAGTACAAAAGGGGGATGTATATAGTACTCGAGCTATGGAACACTACCAATCACGTTAACATACCAAGCATTTGCAGTGATGTACATCTTAATATTTTCTGGTTCCATAACCTTTCCAGGGGCTTGTTCGAGTATATTATGTCAAAAGAACACTACACTGAAACCTTGCAATCTCCAAGACTACACAATCCATACTTCCCAAACAGAGTATTTGAAACCGGTCGGTTTAACGAAAAAAGCTCAAACTAGAATCCCTTATTGAATACCAAAAATATTGAAATTGGTTCCAGCTTCTAGGTATGATTCTATGAAGTCAGTATTTGATGAGGATTAGGGAGTACAATACTTCTTTATTACTCCACCTAAAATTAAAGGAAGCTAGATGCTTCAAATTCTTGGTTCAAGAATCACCTCAGGGTCACGACCTCTTCTTAGAAGTTTAATGGTAAATACACAGACATCTTTTCATAAGTTTAAGAGTTCTTTCTTTGACGATGTTAAAAGTTTAACCGTTACTACACACAAAAAGAAAAAAATCAAAATGTGGGCATATCAATCTCGACCTTGCATCTCATGGATTGCTGAAAAAAAGGAGTGACTAGAGGGAAATTGCATCACCTCATTGTCATGACATACACCACACATACACATGCTCTCATGTCTTATGACATTTATGGATACAGAACTATGAAAGCCTTGCAGTTTAAAGGTCAAAAGGTTAGTGCATGCCAGAAACATACTTCTTTCTGATCTTAGAAGTAAAATGGCAAAAAACAAATGAACTACTAAATTCACGGGTAAGAAAAAATGAATTTTCTGAGAAACCAAAGCAAAATGCTTGTTCTTTAGCAAAGCCAATAATACAATTTACCTCATAAAAATGTACACTAGGTGTACTATTAGCAAAGATCAGTTAAATATTAAGGTCTTCAAAGAAACTCTTTTCGCCTATCTTACATATTTGAAGGACAATCTGGTGTAACAAAATTAGAGAAGTTATGGAAAGATTTTATTGATGGAATTACCAGTTCGTTACTTCCCAAATATTGCACAAAATGAAAAAGTAAGCAGCAAATGCCAAAATTCAATGGTTTTATTGAGGATACTTCGAGAGTACCTGTACATGAGATGACCAGAATATCAACTTCTTTTAGCCACCTTGGAGGACCTTCTCTGGGTTAAGTTGTCCACTAAAATAACTGGAAGGAACGGCAGAAAGTTCCTGCCTTCCTTTCCATTCTTCACCAGGTTTCAGAGTAATGAGTTTTTCAACACAAGCTGCCCCAACACACAACGTATGCTTGTATTCATCATCACCAAAATCAGGCATGGATTTAGCTTTCTTATCCCAGGGATTCCATACCACTGCACAAGAATATGCTAACGAACAATGAGAGCAATTGTGCAGAGTAATACCACAGCACTATGTCAAACTGACAACCATAATTGAATCATTGATGATTGACCTAAAAAGTTCACTATGACAGATTATAAGATGCAGTGATGCTCTCACTTTAAGGGCGCTTGCAGACATCTAGTAAAGGAAAGTGCTCTGTCACATATGATAAACAATATATATACCATCTCAGCATGATTGCAGGAAGATATATTCAAAGTGCATAAAAACAAGAGTTGAAGAAATCACGAAGGTTAGGTGACATACTCACCCATAGAATCATAATTAGCAACACGATTCCACGTTACTTGGTAAGTAGTAATATATATTTATTAGTTTCAGCAACTAGTATCTTATTTGCGTTATTATCATTTGTTTCTACTTCATTTCTTATAAATGGACTCTCCACTGTACCAAAGAATTCCTAGAGAGCCAATTACTTCTACATAGACATTCTTCCAAGTTGAGATTGAGTATCATAAAAATCACAAGTTGCACTCAAGGGCACATCTCTTTGTTTGAATTTCATAGTTATGAATATTAAGGACTATCCTACCTTTTAAGATCAGATTCATCGCCCTACCCATTGGTTTCAGCTCATAAATACCGAGCATCATGCTCAAGAGCATGCGTATAAGAAAACAATTAACTATAAATTCTTAGATTTCCTTAGCTTCCCATAACGCTCTAACAATTTTTTAACAATATTCTAACCATTACATGCTTCATATCCCTAGAAGTCGTAACATACTTTACATAGACATTCTTCCAAGTTGAGATTGAGTATTATAAAAAATCACAAGTTGCACTCAAGGGCACGTCTCTTTGTTTGAATTTCATAGTCATGAATATTAAGGACTATCCTACTTTTTAAGATCGGATTCATCGCCCTACCCATTGGTTTCAGCTCATAATTACCAAGCATCATGCTCAAGAGCATGCGTATAAGAGAACACTTAACTATAAATTCTTAGATTTCCTTAGCTTCCCATAACGCTCTAACAATTTTTTAACAATATTCTAACCATTACATGCTTCATATCCCTAGAAGTCGTAACATACTTTACGGAGATAGATATAGGTGCAACTGCAAACTCATAGCATCTAGATGTCGTTCTTGAAAATCCAAACACAAAGAAAACATGATAGAAGTAGACTAACCAGCATCTGGAAGTCCATCCTTCCTTAACACAAATGTTCTCTTCCTTTCATGATCTAGTATGGCAATTTTTGTAGGCGTACTAAGATATATCTTGTCCACCTTTAACATCAGAGAGATAGAGAGATGGATTACATAAGAAACCAATAAGTGCTTGCAAGTTGAAATGCCAGAAATGAAAAATCCGAAAGTCACATAAGCTCACCTCCGATTCAAAAGTTATTGCATCGCCCTGTTCAGTAAACCGTTCTCTATCTTTCAAGTTATCCAGATAATCGAGGGTCTCCAACCCTTCTACCCGCACTTCGCTAAACACAAATAAAAGGATTTAAAAGCAACATAAACTTGCACATTTACCGCAGCAATGTACTATATGGAAAGATGTGTAAATAAAAGACACTGTTGTGTTTAGTTCATCAAGAATTCTGAAGTGTAGATATTCCCAAGCTAGCAAACCGAATGACTATAGACATAAATCCAGAGTCGTTTAGTTCCATTAAGTTTTATTGGAGCTACACCCAGTACCTTAAACTCTGCACCATTTTATGATGATAATAAAGGAGTGAATGAAGTTCACGAATACAAACACCTATTATTGATGCAATAGAGCCGAAACTACAGCAGGTTGAATAGCTAAAGGTAACAATAGTTCAAGAGTAAACAAATAACAACGCCGGAACCTGATATCAGATACAAAGAAATAGGTGTTATAAGCAAATGTGAACGTGAAGGCCTTTCCATCAGTATTCGTGTTACGGATGCGCGATGTTAACATCAAGTCCCCTCCAGGTCCAAGAGTTACCCTTAAGCGAAACTCATATCTACAAAAGAAAAGTTATAAATGATATCATCACCTCATGAAAACAGTTCCAATGATTTCAAACGTGCAAATATCTCATCAGCTTAAAAGAAAAGTTGGATATAGCGCAAACAATGGTAATCATAGGAGTATCACATTTATTATGATAAACCCAGTACTCTTACCCGCAAATAGAATATCTGACGTCTAATACTTTGCGGAAAAAAAACTATTCATGTAAATTTGAAGAGGAATAACAATCACAAAATTCCTGCACCTGTGTTGCCAGATCTTTGCATCTTCCTCAGAGTGCTTAAGAATCAAATCAATATATGCCTTGTTAATGCTACTCGTTGGAAAAGGTGCGGGATCAAGATCAACACTCCAAAATCTATTCCTGGAAAATCCATGTTGTTCAAGGGAGCCATGACTTCCAAACTGCACACCAGAAGAAGATTCTCTATATAAAAATAAATATAAGAGCACATAGGAACAATGAGCTAAGAGAAGGAAGCGTCTACTTGAGGAAAATAAATTGGAATCCCTCCACGAATGGCCCTTGGATGCCGAAAGATAGCCTGCAAGAAGCTCACATTGTTTCAAGAAGGGAAAAAGGAATTGGAAAGCGAAGCTGTTCAAGAAGAAAACCTTAGCTGTGTTTGATATGTTAGAATGATTGATGTACAACAGCCACTTTAATGAAAAAACTGACAACAATATATGGAATTTTTAGGCTTGTTACATCGGATGAACAAGTCAAGTCAATATAAAAGGTAAGATTAAGAAATTTTAATGTGTAGCAGAGTGTCTTATTCTAAATTAGTGTATACAAATTTTGATTTCAAACTTCAAAAGACATTGAGTTTTACGATTAGGTAGAAAGATATAGCTCAAGGACCATGAGACTCTCTTTTCTCAACTCATCTGTTACCTCATCCTCCCCCATGATGCTGTTCTTTCCCTCCCTCCCTCCCTGTTTTACGACAAAGCACCTAGGAAACCAGATTTTTCGAAGCTCCATGTTAAAGACTATTCTCACTTAAACAAGATATATTGTCAGATTCTTTTACAGACATTTACATGCAGCATGCTCGTTCTTATTTTTTATTTCCATGTGCTTCACCATTCGAACCATAATACAAAATACAAATGCAATCGCTGAACAATACACTATCATACTGTGATATAATAAAGCAATTTCAACAAAGTCTCAAATAAAAGTTAACATGTCAAACCATCAAAGACACCATTATGAAAATTCCATGGACATTATAGAAAACGTTATTATCATAACTTAGAAAGAAAATAAACTTCGTCTCAATTCCATTATAAATATGTCACGATATTAAGATGTGAAGCAAAGGTCTCAGAACACATTATGTTGAAATCTGGTACCTTACTACTAACATAAAGCAACTCTTCCCCGTGCTCATTTTTCCAAGATGTTACATGGCCTCCATACAAATACACCTGTTTCAAACATAATATAAGTAGGACAATGAATTAATATATTTACTGAAATGTGTGTGAGAGATAGAGAGAAGAGAGGACAAATACGGATCCCAAAGTAGAAAACAGTCATCATCTCCAGTGTCCACCAGCATGAATAGATGTAGCAATCAAGGTAATCAAACAAACTAACTTGCAGACACTAAGTAAGCGCCATACAATAGTGATACGGAAATTTAAAAAGGTCTAATTTCTATAAACCATCTATAGTAGTAAGTTACGAGTATCCCAAATTATTAGATTCCTAGCCTAGACGTCCAACCTAAATATATGGCATTGCTGTCTGAGGAGCATTGGCAGTAAAGTACCTTAAAATCAAGTTGGCCATCAAACCAACCACTACACCTGCAAAATCTATAGTATCCTTTGTGCTCACCGTCTCCGCAAAATGTATTTTGGCATTATTAGACTAAAGGAAGGTTACCAAATAGAAACACATAAAAAACGAGAGGGGTAACTATCAATATCACATCAAACAGCGACCAACCAACATTAACAGTTAACAACAATGCACCATATGGCTTCATTTTACATGGCGCCTCGACAAAGATATAGTGTGCATTTTGGTTCTGTTACATACCGAGAAGAAAACGTTCAAATTATGTTGTATGAAATTATTAGAAAGTATCTGATGAATCCGAAACTTTATGCGTGTTAAACGTGGCAAACAACGCCAACAACCATAATAAAACAGACATGTAGAAAAGTATCAACAACAAAAATAACTGCGATTTCAACGAGGAAACTTGAGACGAAATGGAAATGAAAATGACAAGTAGTGACAGATCGGAGGGAGAGATAAATGGAGTTACCTCAGCAGAAGAGCCACGAACCTCTCGGAGAATGACTTTCTCCAAACCATTCACACCCGTACACCGCTCCACGTACACTCTCTCTCCCTCTAACGACATCTCTATCTCTCTCTGTAGCAAATCCTCTCTCTGTTTGGAATTTTCGAATCGTATACAGTTGTAAATATAGGAGATGGGGACGGAGAGAGAAAACGGATCAAACAGAAAATAAACTCCATTTAATAATCAAATTAATACTTCGGTTTGTACGCAGTAAATTATTTTATTAATTTCTTTAATATAATGAATTCGCGCCTACGCTTGAAATGTTATTTAAACCAACCAGCTGAAATAATATAAATGTGGGCAACAACCACTTATGCGGTGAAGTTTTTGTCCTGTTTCATTTTAGTCTTAAATCTTTTAAAAAATATATATAAAAGATTACTACCATGCTATTTTTCCAATGTCAAAATAATAAATTAGATTGACAGAGTTAATTAAATTCACACACTCATATTTTAAAGTTTGTGGATTCAAATTATATTTTCTCATTTTTCTTAAAATTTTATAACATGTACCTTCAACAAAAAATGAAATAGAGGAAACATAATTATGCATTTGATCACTTTTGAGGTTAAACAAATGAGATCAGAAATTTTCTTACTGGGCATTCACTTTTGATGATATTGTTTCCTTAAAATTTTATTTTCTCTAAATCTATATAACTTACGAGTTTCGACTGCCATCGACATGCTCTTCCATTGTAATTATGAAAGAGTTTTTTTGGTTTGGGTGGCCTTTTATTCTTTGCCTGTTTGGCTCAGTAAGCTTACTCTTGGTGAAATGTATTTTGTATTTTTTGTGAAAATTATAAGTTAGACTTGGGAATATCAAACATCTGTATTTGGAGTAGAGACGGATAACATGTGTGAAGTAGAGATGAAATAATTGGTGAGAAAACTATAATTTAGTCTCTCTAACTATCAAGTGATCGTCATTTATAATTTTGAACTATTTTTTAATTCATTTACTGACAAATCTAACCTTTTATTCATTGATAGTTAAGTTTACGTTAGTTTAAGTTAAAACGACGTAGTTTTAAAATATTAAAATTATAAAATCACCCCCTTCAAAATTATGTTGTTTTTGATTTTTTTTTATTTTCAAACCCCATTTTCAAATTAACGGAAACTTAATTGTCAATGGATGAAAGGTAGATGGAAAATTTTCGATTTGATCGATCTATTTTATTTCATGTATATATCCACGTAGAAATGTAACACGACAATAATAATAGACAATGTCATAATCGAACAGAACTTTGATTTATTTACATTAAGTTAAAATATAAAATACACTTTTGTACTTTGACGTAAATCTAAAATATATTCTTAAATTTTTTTTTCATATTTTTATACTCTTGTAATTTGAGAAAACCGTAAAAAAAAACATCCTTCCGTAAATTAGGAGGTTAAAACTAACGGCAATTTTTTGTAATACAAAAATATCCCTCCCTCCTTCCTTCCCAAATATCTCTAGTATAAAAACGAGACCCATATTTTCCAACAAAACTCAATTCGGATGTTAGGAACTTTAATCAAATCTGAAGATTTCATTCCTAGAAAATGTGAACCTGAAACTTTTCCTTTTCTAATTACACTACGGGCTTCCTTATTATTTAGTTTCAACAATTGAAAAGAGATCAAATTTGATTCTGCTGAGCTGTTCTGCTTGGGGAGGACGATTGAAAATGGGTAGACGTTCATTTTGCATCAATAACAGAACTAGATTCAAAGTTGTAGAGTGAAAAACAGTGAGTATGAAAAATGGGAATTGCGTAATTCCTTTGTGTTTGAATCGGTTTGGATGGATTACTATTTCTACTCCAAGTATTTTTATGCCTTTTCCCCTTAAATTTACAATTTGGGTGATTGTTTTTAATGAGCTAGGGTACTGATCATTTGTTCCCAGTATATTGCCACCCATTTTCCCCACTCTCTTCGGCTCTTCTTTGACTTCTCAACCACCGTTGTTCCAATAATTTTCCTCCCCCACAAAGGACCTTCGAAACTGCTGCTAGGAATGGGAACCTCAGATCAACCTATAATCACTTTGAGACACCTCCGTTTTAAGACGCACGGAGGATAAACTCTATTTCTACAAACGTCAAAAAATTTGCTCTGACCAAGCATAGCAATAGATGATTGAAAATTTTATTTTGGAGTAATAAGTGTGACGATGAAGATAAAAAACAATCAAGCAAGAAATACTCCAGAAAACTTGATGTTCTTTCTGTCAAAATACGTTCAAATAATACAGAATATACAACATCAAGCAAAGTGTTCAATTATCCATGAACCAAAGGTATTTAACACAATGCTAAAGCAATAGAATACCCATTAATTCAGTTTGTAGATCTCTGAAGTTGCTGAGATGTAAGAGAGACGAGAGATAAAGCTTAGCAACATCAGACTAAGAGAGATGAGAGATGGAAAAGATAGGTCTCTTTTTATAGAGGGAGGGGTATTTTTGTATTAAAAAAGCATGTCGTTAGTTTTAATCTTTAATTTAACGGAATGATATTTTTTGTAGTATATTTTGCATTATTACTACACTTGTTTGGCTAATTTGACAAAGAAGAAAGTAAGAAACTGTTGATTAAGATAGCAAGCCCCAAATTCTTGAGTCCTAACAAACTGATGAAATTTTAAGTTTAATAAAGAATGATAATTTGGGAAATAATATGGTCACGTGGCCAATTAATTAATGAGTATTAGACAGAAAATTGATGGACGGGTTCTTATGATTGACAGAGAAAGTTGAGAGATCGTTGGGGAAATATTTTGAAGTTGAGGGGCTCGTTTAGTCAGTTCATACCTTCTATACATAATGTTTTGATCTGAGATTCCAATTCTTCAATGTTTCAGTAGTAGTATATTATTTCATGGAGTTAAGGTCCAAAATATAGAATAAACATGTGTTTTCACCGCTCTACCATCCAGTCAATTTTATTCTACTTCTCTATTTTGTGGCAACTTTTTTTTAGCAAATGAAATGTAAGTGTGAGTGTCAACTGTCTATTAGAAAGAAATATTTCTGTTCATATACTTACTAATAAGACTATAAGACACTCCATCTCAACTAGCCAACAAAACAACTCATCCCCATCTCAACATACTGCACAACTCAACATATCTCCTCTCAGTGGCATCGCGCCTCTACAATCATTGTGCAAACAGAGCATGAGCATGCTAACAAATAATCCTGCGACTAATCAAAATGCTCTTTATTAGAATGTAACTTAATTGTACAACTATCTTCTCCTTATCAACCTTTCTATCTTGATATCAAATCTTCGAAAGGTCAACAGTTTATCAATGGAGACCTTGAATCATCTTAATGAGATAGAGAAAACACATAAAACACATTGAATTGGGTAGAGAGAATTTCATGTTGTGGAAATCTTATATAGTTCCCCCTATTTTGCCATGACTTGAACGATTAAATAATTAATAATCGGGCACGTTCTCATCAACCCAGTGTCAGAGGAACACTGAATTAGTCATATATGCAATGGCTTCTCAATGAACAATTGTCATTGAGTTGGTTGGGACCAACCATGAGTGACGTGAACTTGGGTTCAATGCTTCAATGTGACACTTCAGTAGTCTTCAGGCATCACTAGAAATGACCTTTGTAAACATATCACAAGCTAAGCTTCTACACTTGAAAAGATCTTTATGCAACACGAACAAAGAATCTATGATTATTTGACAAGATATGGGCTATAAGAGATAGCTTACTTGCAGCTAATGACCCTGTTAGTGAACATGATCTTATCATTCACATCCTAGATGGATTGAGGTCAGATCGTGATCAAATGGTGGTAAATGTGACCTTCAAGGTCTAATAGCCTTAGTGTAAAAGAAGTGCATGCATTACTTATAAGCCATAAAGCTCGAGTTAAAACATGAATGCAGAAAAATAAATGATTCTTATTAAAGCTATGAACAAAGGTCCATGCAAACCCCATGCACAGTCCACGTTCTTTTCCTCACTCAGTCAACATGCTCAGCCATCTTCAAACTGAGCAAGGACTCCCACATAAGATCATCATTTATCCACCTCACCAGCCGATCATTGGAGAATGAAAGATCCAAGGCTCTCTAACAAACCTGCCACTCAAATCTCTCTTATTGGCTCCAAGAGAATAAAGTTCTCCACCGATCATTATCAATGATCGAAAAATCTCTCTCCACCAATCAATGCTTAACAAATTGTTATTCTTTTTTTATTCAAGATTTTTTATTATTGTATAAATGCTCATGTATAATGTAATTGTTTTTTTTGTTGGTTGAATACAAAATTCCTGAAGCTTTATTTTTCCTTATCTTCTCCTCTTATTCAATATGTTAACTTGGTATCAGAGCTAAACCCTTCAACCTCGATTCCTTTTCTTCTCGATGGCAACCTCTACTAATGAAGCTGGCAATGGCAATGCTGCAAACCCCACTGTTAATCTCATTGTTGTTGTAAATCCAAATGCGAACACACCGAGCTCCAGTAGCATTACCACTCAAAATCTCTTTGGCCAACTCTCTTCTCTTCCCAACATGCTGCCCAATAATATGATCACCATTTTGATTCGATTAGGCATAAACAATTGTCTTCTGGAAGTCTCAGATTCTCTCCATCTTGAGAGCTTACGATTTGGAGCACTACCTCTATGGGTTAGTCCCTACTCCTGAGGAATTTATCTAGAATCCTCTTTTTGGTGCTGTCACTGTCATTGGACAACAAACAAATGAGTTCCCATTTATTATCAATCTAGCTTTTATAAGTTGGAGGATGACTGATCAGCATGTCATGAGCTGGTTACTCTCATCAATCACTGAGGCCATGTGGTGAGATGTTAAAGTTCAAGTGAGGTTTAGAGGGCCTTAGAATAAATCTTCACCTTCCAATCAAAGGAAATGACACTGCAACTACGAAATTAGCTTCAAACAGTCAAGAAGGGATCCTCTAGTATAAATGACTTCATCCTCAAGATGAAGTCAATTATAGATAGCTTATCAGTAAGTGGACAGGTCATTGATGATGATGACCTTCTTCTCTACATCTTAGGAGGCTAGGGAAATGAGTACAATCTAGTAGTATTCCAATTAACCTCAAGGTATGAGAGTGTCTCACTTTAGGAAGCCTAATTTATGTTTCAAAGTCATGAGATGCACCTGGAACAACTAAATAACCCTGTACAAGTTGAACTCTAGAGCCCTGATACACATTTTACAAGCTACAATAGAAACAGTAATGAAAGAGGCCCCTCTCAGACCTCGCACTTCAGAGGCAACAATTAGAATAACAGAAACAGAGGCACAGGGAGATGGAGAAACACCTCAAGGCCTATGTGCCAGATTTGCAGGAAACAAGGCCACTCTGCCTATAACTGTCACAATAGGTTTGATCAGGATTTTCATCCTTTAAATTCAAACCAACAGTTAAATCAGAGTTCTAACTCATCCTTCATCCTGAGTTCAAAGTCTCATGGTGCATATATTACTTCAATGGCTTTAGTAGATGATAACACCTACTGGTTTATGGATAGTGGAGCCAATTCCCACATCATACCAAACCTTGGCAACATGTCACTTTAAGACAACCAGAAGGGTAAACAAAAACTTGTCATAGGAAACGGTGAGCTTTTACCCATTACACATATTGGCAAGTCTAAAATCAAGAGTAACAATCCCTATATTACACTGACCTTGAAGATCTATTGTGTTTGATGCATATTTTTGCTTTGTGCAGGACAAGAACACGAGGGAGGTTCTACTACAGGGGGTCCTCAAGGATGGGTTACGCCATTTTTCATTGCAAGCTTCTCAAGTTCAAAGTCCAAGTTACCTAAAATTATCTACCAGTCTATTTAACTTTTCTGCCTTTTAGCATTGTCTTATTTCAGTTTTTGGACAAATGAAAGATGTCAATCTTTAGCACCAAAGATTAGGACATCCTTCATTACCTATCCTTAAGCTAGTTTCAAATTATGTACCCTGTTTCAATTTCAATTTCAATGAAGTTTTGTGATGCTTGTTGTTTGGTTAAGGCTCACCAATCACGCTTTCATTCTTCACATAATAATGCAAGTAAACCTTTCCAAATCATACATTCTAATATATGGGGGCCATCTCCCATTCTATCTAATTTTGGTTGTAAAAATTACATTTCTTTTGTAAATGAATGCACAAGATACACCTGGACTTACCCCTTAAAACTAAAGTCAGAAGCTAATAATGTTTTTATTCAGTATAACACGTACATTGAAAGCTTTTTTACAGCAAAATCAAGTGTTTACAGAAAAATTGAGGGAAGTATAGATCATTTCTGCCATACCCAAATCAACTTGGAATCTCCTTTAGACATCCTTACCCATGCACCCTTCAATAGAATGAGCGTGTGGAAAGGAATCATAGGGATAGCATAGAAAAAAGGCTTAGTTTGTTTGCCCATGCCAAAATGCCCTTAAATTTCTGGTGGGAATCTTTTAGCACTGCAGTCCACTTAATCAACCTCTTGCCAACACCTATACTGAAATCTAAATCACCATATGAAGCTTTATTTTCCAAGAAGCCTAACTATTCCATGTTAATGGTTTTTTGTTGTTCTTGTTTTCCCTTCTTAAGACCATATAACAAGAGTTCAACTTTCACACCAAAAAATGTGTTTTCATAAGATATAACAACTCTTACAAAAGGTATAATTGTCTTGAACCAATCTCTTGCAGTAGCTATAAGTGTTATGTTTAATGAAATAGAATTTCCCTATCCTTATCTTATCTCATCACCAAAACAAACATAAACACCTCATATTGTTATGCTGCCTATCTATTCTGCTCATTTGCAGATTACTGGTACAACTCATTCTTTTGATACACCAACAGTGGCACCATCTCTATCTTATCCTGCTCAAATCAGAAGTAATTCACCAAGTCCAGGTACTTCTTCTCATATTGATACCAAATTACAACATTCCTACTATCATGGTTCCTTTTGACACCCAACCTGCTTCATCCCCTCACACTCAAGTTGTTTCAGCCCCATCTAGTCCAGTAAAAATCATAAATTTACCCTTGCTTTCTACTTAGTCCACTCACAATATGGTAACTAGATCTAAGGCAGGTATAAGAAAACTTAATTATATTCTCTTGAACTAATATCTAATGCAGAACTTGCATCTGTCAACGAAGCTCTTGATGATCCTAGTTGGAGAGATGCTATCTAGACAAAATATGTAGCTCTAGTTAAGTATCATACCTGGATACTTGTTCCTCCAACTGATGGGATGCCTTTGGTTAAAAATAAGTTGGTGTTCATATTGAAGCTTAATCCTGATGGCTTCATACTCAAACATAAAGCAAGACTCGTGGCTAAGGGGTTCTAGTAGACCCGTGACATTGATTATTTTGAAACATCCAGCCCTGTAATCAAGCCATTTACATCAGGATAATTCTTACCTTGACAGTCAATTACAGTTGGGAAATACAACAATTAGACATCAATAATGCCTTTCTCAATGGGGAGCTTCAAGAAACAGTCTTTATGGATTAACCCTTTAGTTTTAAAGATCCAACTAAGCTTGGTTATGTTTATAAGCTACAAAAGAACCTCTATGGCCTAAAGCAGGCCATTAGAGCTTGGTTTGACAAGCTCAAATATGCTCTTCATAATCTTGGCTTCACATATTCATACTCTGACATCTCTCTTTTTATCAATCACAGTGGTTCTCACATTACTCTCATCCTTATTTATGTGGATGACATATTAATGAGAGGCTCCTCTTCTACTCTGATCCAGCAGGTAATCACTCTTCTCAGCACTCATTTCTCTCAAAACCTTGGGATCCATCAACCACTTCTTAGGCTTTGAGGCTCATAGGGACTCTTCAAGGTTTCATCTTACTCAAAGCAAGTATATTTTAGACTTGCTTCGCAGAGCAAACATGACTAATTATAAGTCTAGCCCCACACCACTATGTCCCTCCACTAAACTCACTGCTGCTGAAGGATCCTTCTTAGACCTTGTACATAAGTTTCATTGGTGCACTCCAATATTTAACAATGACTAGACCCGACATAGCTTTTGTTGTAAATGAGCTTAGCCAATTTTTTTCTTCTCCAACAGTTGATCACTGGAAGGCCTGCAAGAGGATTCTAAGATACTTACGAGGCACTCCTCATCTTGTTCTTATCTTCACACATGTTAAAAGACTTCAACTTGAAGCTTACAGTGATGCTGACTAGGCCAAATCTTCCTTGGAGGCACCATTATCTCCTGGAATTCAAGGAAACAAAAGGTAGTTGCTCGATCCAGTACTGAACCTGAGTATCGAGCTCTTGCAAGCACTACAACTGATGGTATCTAGACTATGTCTTTATTCAAAGAGCTCAAAATCAAGTTTGCAGGCACTCTCATTCTCTAGTGTGAAAGTGCCACTGCCTTAGCCTCAAATCTTGTATTCCATTCTAGGACAAAACATATAGAAGTTGATATTCATTTTATTTGGGACAAGGTTCTGTCAAAAGAATTGAATATCAGATTCGTGCCCTCTACACAGCAAACTACAGATATTCTAACTAAGACACTGTCACCCTCCATATTTTTGCCACTACGGGACAAGTTTCATGTGGTTACCTCTCCACTACGCTTGAGGGGATCTTGAAGCTATGAACAAAGGTCCATGCAAACCCCATGCTCAGTCCACGTTCTTTCCCTCACTCAATCAATATGCTCAGTCATCTTCAACCTGAGCAAGGACTCCCACATTAGATAATTCTTTATCCACCTCAACAACCAATCATTGGAGAATGAAAGATCCAAGGCTTTCTAATAAACCTGCCACCCAAACCTCTTATATTGGCTTCAAGAGAATAAAGTTCTCTACCTATCATTATCAATGACTGGCAAATCTCTCTCCGCTAATCAATGCTTAAGAAATTATTATTCCTCTGTTATTCAAGATTCTTTATTAGTGTATAAATGCTCATGTATAATGTAATTGTTTTTTGTTGGTTGAATACGAAATTCACGAAGCTCTGTTTTCATTCTTTTCTCTTCTTATTCAATATTTCAACTATTCTCAAGGCTTATGCAAATGAGTACTATGGCCAAGATAGACTTGATGCTAGTAATGGTAAAACCTTACCAATCTCCCACATTGGTGAAAATACTCATTCCTCATATTCTTATACCTTACACCTTAGATCTATGATATGTGTACATTAAATAACAAAGACATTATCGAGTGTATCTAATTTAACTGCTCATAACCCTGTATTTGTTAAGTTTTACTCATACGCTTGTATTGTGAGAGATTTGTCCACAATGAATATATTTCTCTAATAGAAGACTTAAAGATAGACTTTATGAGGAGTTCGTGCTAGGAAATGGAAGAGCATGAGCTTTGGCATGAAATTTGTTCATGCATAGAGATACTTCTATTATTAGTCTAGTTTTCCTTTTTAGGTTTTACAACTGGTACTTTACTTGAAATGGTTTCTTTAAATTCTAGTTTGTCTTCACATAACAATGCTTCTAAGTCGCATGCTGAGCTTTTTAATGCAATGAACTCTATATATTTATCACAATGTAATATTGTTGTCATCAGAAATTTGTCTGTGCCTGATCATGCCACTTTTCTTTTTGCTAAAACTAACTATCTAGGCAATTGGCACCTAAGCTTAGGCCACCCCTTCTATTAGAGTAGATCAAACGAATCTTAACTCATCTCAATATAAAACCAAGCAATGAAACCTTATCTTCGTGTCATGCCAGTAAAAAGGGAAAACCCATAGACTTCCTCACCTCCCTATAACACCTCGAAAATTCAATGAAGTTTTAGTTTAGTATTTTACCAAAAACGTCGCGGAAACTAGGTCTTTTTTTAAACTAACTGAGGCTAAATAAACACAATATATTAAGGTAAATCAAATCCTTTATCAAATTTTTAATTACATAAAAAGACTTCCTTAAAATCATTTAAGAACTAAAGAGTACGTATTCTAGAAATTCACAAACTAATTAAAATAAAACGCTACAACATCAAGTAACTACTTTCTAAAGTTTTTTTAAAAAAATTCATTAACTCTTATCCCTTGTCAGAGACTCTTGGCCTCTTCACCAATAAACTCCTCATCATTGTTATCATCATCTGAAAATTTATAATAAAATAAAGTGAATACATAAAAATATACTCAGTAAGCAAAACCTCACATATGTAATACATAGTAGCATTCACAGTCCACACACATAGCTTTCAGATCTTTCTAATAAGGTTCTGGTTAACTTTCATTAGAGCTCGCTACCACACCTAGAAGAGAGATTACCAGTCGATAATTGTTAGCTTGTGAGGTAAGTACAAGTGACCTTCTTCACGAGTACAACTCCGCACCTTCAAGGATGTGGAACTAATTGTAAAATTCCTTCCTACAAAACTAACCGGAGTATATAATAAAGACCCTCTCCCTAAGGAATAGGAAAACAGAGACATTTCTTGAAAGATCAGGCAAACATAGCTGAATGGTGGGCACGTCACTCTAATGGCACTGAGTAATTTCTTTCCTGCATTCATACAACATTTTTCGTATCTTATAACAAATATTAAGTATCAAACACATAAGCTAACATAATATATCAACATTGTAATTTAACAATAATAAGAACAAAAATAACCTTACAGAACACCATACATGACAAAACACAAATAGAGTTCCACATACAATTCAAACAATTATATATAAAATTTAACTTACCTTATATATCTCTACAAATTCCTAAAGTTCAAGTGCTCAAGTCCTGAAAGAATACAAATTCCTAAAGTTCAAGTGCTCAAGTCCTGAAAGAATAAAAGGAAAAAGAACCTATCTATAGATGTTTTTCAAACACTAAAAAAAAATAGTTTTGATGCCTAGTTTTGAAAATTTATTAAAAATTGTACCGAACATGAACGATTAAAATATTGATTCCGAACGCTAATGCGTGTTTCATAGATGTTCGGTTCAAAGTTTATAATTTGTTGAACTTTTTTCCTATCCGCAATCATCCTCAACTATGATCTGTTTGGCAGTAAAAATAAGATTGAGATTTTAAAGTTCAACTACTCATTTAGTATATCATATTTTATCTAAAAATTATAAAAATTTATAGAACTATATATACATGTATGATTAAAAACTACTGTAAAATATTTGGGTCAAAATGATGTCCTTTACATTGAAATTGAAGTCATAAAATTGAAGTCATAAAATTGAAGTGCACACAATTTTCTAACTTTCTAAAGGGGATTTGATAAAAACATTTCTCATAAAATTGAAGTGCATGAATTTAGAAAGTTTCAAAATTTTTACACGAGCAAGAATAATGTCTTGTATAACAGTAAGAATTTTTTCAGAATTTTCTACCATCATATACTTGGTAGAAGAAAATCGTTTCTCTCTACTGTCAGATTTTTACCTGTAATCTACTACAACAAATTTTTATTCTACTTGCATTACAACAAATCAGAACATTAACTTCAAAATACGTTAACAGTGATTTTCTGCAATAAAAATCATATGATTTTGATTAAAAATTATAACTTGAAGAAAATCACATTTAAGGTTGAGCTTTACACAAAATAGTAATTAAAATCAAGAATAATTACCGATAGTTTGATTTTCTTTTGGGTTGAAAGGCCATGTTGCAAGGAACCGAATTTTGAGTCAAGAATTATAATATAATTCAAAGATGATGATTTTTTTACCTTAATTAAACTCGTATTTGTTTCAAAAGGATTTAGGTACTCTACTAACTTGTGTAGCTGAGATAGAATTTGAAATTCAAGCGGACGACTGATCACACGACTAGAGAGGGAGGGAGAATTATTCCATGTAGTTACTAAAATGTGGTTCAAAGAGAGCAGGGAAAATGGGAAGTAGTTAAACGAAGGTAATCTCCAAAAGTGAGAAAAACTAAAAATTGGGACTAGAGAGTTTACAAGTTTTTAAGGAAAACCACTCTTAAAAGTGGTGGAGGGAGTGGGGTGAGTTGGTTAAACTTTATTTTTGACTTTGTCCTTCTACTAAAAGAGATTGAATCATTAAAGAAATACAATTCTGAATAATCTACTGGAAAGTAATTTGCCTGCCTTGTCCTTCAGAAAATAATGTATCTGTTTATCTAATCTTCCATGACATTTTGGTAAAATACTAAATCAAAACTTAGTTGAATTTTCGGGGTGTTACACTCCCTCCACTTCCATTTCCTCTCACAGATTAGAACTCGCTCATACTGATCTCTGAGTTAAGTTCCACTGCCTTCACGTGGATGTAGGAACTACATCCACGTTATGGATGATTTCCCTAGGTTTATATTGATCTACCCATTGAAGCTCAAATCTGATACCCTTCAAGCTTCTATGTTCTTTAAATCCCAAGCTGAGAAACAACTATAGACATCAGTTCCCTAATATACACCACCAAATTGATAGGAGTGAAAGGAAAAATAGGCACATGGTAGAAATTGACTCTACCCCTCCTAGCTTAGGCTTATACCCTTATCCTACTGGTGGTATGCCTTCAATGCGTTGTGCCTCATAAATAGATTACCAACTCAAAACCTATCTTTCCCATTTTCATAAACTATATCATAATTCGCTTACTATTCTTTGTTAAAAGCTTATGGTTCTGCCTATTTTTCACATCTTAGACAATATACATCTCACACGAGCTTTTAGGTTTGACTTCTGTGTTTTTATTGGTCAGCCTGTCACTCACAAAGGTTATGTGTGCTTCCATTCCTATGGTAAAATTTATGTAGCTAGTAATTTGGTAGTTGATGAATCTCTAATTCTATTGTAGCACAAGTTTCACAAACCAATACCTAAAACCACACTCATATTCTTTTCATAGCTTTTGGTACAGACCTAGTATTCTCATATCTGTTTAGGGTGTAGCCTTCCCCTTACTGCCAAACAACTTAGAGCAGCTCCAACTTTCCTATTACACCTTCTAGTAATATTTCTCCTACTAATTATTTCCTTTCAGACTCTCCTAACCAATTTCTTCATGGACAACACCTACACTAAGATCACGTTCTTTTCCTCCCCTTGTTCCTACTTATTCTCTAACTCAGTTCCACCACCTTCAAATACGCATCCCATGCTCACTATTCAAAACTCGTATTTTCAAACCTAATGCCCTCACTACCTCCACCATAGTTAAGCTTCTCTCTAAACCTGTAAGTGATAAGTGAACAGACTTTAATTCTCTATTAGGCCATGTATATAAAGGAAGACCAATCAGAAGAAAGCACTAAGCTTGCCATCGTGGCAGATCAGGATATACCAGTCAAGATCATTGATTCAATCGGACGGCTGAAGTTAATTTAGTTTTTAATATTGATAAACTCGATTTTAGGGAAGTATTCTGATAACTTCATTTTTGGGGGATTTGATTAGATTTTGTAATCAATGAAAAGCCTCTAAATAGAGGCTAATTGTAAACCAAATTCATTCAACATTGAACGGAGTAATTATTCATATTGTTTTTGCTAATTCTCTCCCTCACTTTAATTTATTCAATTACTTATTTTCGAGTGTGAAGAAATTTTCCTTTACATTTTGGTGCTTTTATTGAGAGTTGAGAATCAACTCAAAAATCATAATCCAAAATGCGTCGAACCAGATCACATGTTGTGCAGGAAGTGGGAAATGAGATCGATGCTGTCAATAACCCCGTGAACCAGCTCGCACAGCTTGCAGGAGTGCAGGACATGATCCAAACCATTCTGACGGGAATGAAAAACATGGAGAACCGCAACATTGAAGCATTACGTAACACATGACAAACTGTACAAGATCATATTATCGCGTTACAACAGGATGTGGCAGAGACAAGGGCGGAGGCAAGTCAGAGGACTGTGGCGGGAGGTGGAAAAATGAGACCTTGCGAGATGAAGAACGGAGAGAATGGACGGGCAAGCAGCCAAATCTGGGTGCCAGTCAAAATGTCCATTGTGATGAGCCAGAAGTCAATTATGATGACAACAGGAAAGAGGCTACGTGCGAGAATGGTTCAGTAGAACTAATGATAGAACATGTAGTGAGAATATGCTAGAAAAGAATATGTTGGAAATGAGGAAATTAGGTGTCACTCGGGTGGCGGATCTGGAAACATTGACACAATCTCCTTTGTGCCCAGAAGTTCTGGTTGCCCCAGTTCCAAAGAAATTCATTTTCCCTAAATTCAAGTGCTATAAGGGTAGATCATGTAGATCACTTGTGCCATTTTAGGCAAGTAATGACGTTGTATCAACACAAGGATGAGCTAATGTGCATGATGTTTCCAACGAGTCTGGATGACAATGCGTTGAAATTGTATAATTCTCTACCCACGTGTTCAATTGATAATTTTGCTAGAATGTCTTTTGTATTTTTGGAATAGTATTCTACCTGCCAGATGGTTATGAAGGACTCAGAATACCTTTTGACGATCGCAATAAATAAGGGTGAATATTTACGAGACTACGCTTATTGTTTTGAAGAGGAGATGATGAAAGTTAAAAATTGTTATGACTGTGTGGCATGGCTAGCATTCAGGCAAGGGTTGGACCTAGGCTCACCCTTGTTTGAGGATCTGTCCAAGAATAATGGAACATACGTATATAACACTGGAGGAAGAAAAGAAAAGCATGTAAAAGTGGACAAAACAACGGAACCCCAACCAACATTAGAATGGAGGAGTTTGAGAACGGGAAAGTGCGGAACTAACAGAATGGTGAAAACGACGAAAGGAAGAATGAAGAAAATAGGCCAAGACTGGCTAGTTGGGTCCACCCAAGGGATAAAGTTTACACCCCCTTTGACTATCCTAGTCAACCAAAACTTGGAGACCATCAAGGACAAATCCTGGCTGAAGAGGCCGGCTCCGCTTACTAAAGAGCCAAAGGAAATAGACAAAGACAAGTTTTTTTCCTTCCACCAAAGCGCTAGCCACTACACTAAAAGCTATTATTAGTTAAAAGACTATATTGAAAGACTTGTGCAAGTGAGGTATCTGAAGAATTTTGTTGACAGAAGAGATCAACCCCGGAAGGACGAGAACAAAGAACACCCCAAGGAGAAGGAGCCGTTGAGGATCATAGATACGGTCATAGTTCTGACAGAACATGAAGGCACCTCGAGAAGAGAGAGAAAGATCTACTATAAAAAACCAACTCTCGAGGTGAATGACAAACCTGAAGAAGTGAATGGTGATAGTGACCACATTAATTTTTATGAAGAAAACAGATGATATGGCATACACAATGACACATTGGTGATTCTTATTCAGATCGGGAACTGTTTATTACGAAGAGTCATAATTGATGACAGGAATGCTGTGAATATCCTCCACAGATCAACACTCGAAAAGATGGAGATAGATATTCCAAAGCTTTATAGTGCAGGACAACCACTCGTTGGTTTCAATGGAACCATACCCTACTCTAAAGGAATTCTATCACTTCCTGTACATGCAGATCCATTCAATCACATCACGAATTTTGTAGTGATTGCCACGCCATCACCATACAATGCAATACTGAGAAGAATGTGGATTCACAAAATGAAGGTTGTCCCATCCACATATTATCAAACATTGAAGTATCCGTCGCCATAAAGAGTACGAACGATTAAAGGTGATCAGGCTGTAGCCCGTTGTTGTGCAATAACAGCTCCCGATTCTGCAAGGAAGAGAGATGTGCCCGTTCACAACAACAGGAAAGAGATAGCTGAGAAATAGCAATTAAATGAAGATGAACCAGGTGAGAGCAATCCGAGATATGAGGCCGCGAGTTGAACAGAACCCGTTGACATTGGAAACGGAAAAACAACCAAGATGGGTGTGGAATTGACCGAAGGGAGAACATCGACATCTTTGCGACTATGACAGCTGAAATGCTAGGTATCGATGAAAAATTAATTTGTCATAAATTAAATGTAAATCATTTTGTGAAGCTTGTAAAGCAGAAAAAATGGTCTTTTGTTGTAAGACCACAACTAACATTACATTTTAATTATGTGTTTAATTGATAATTAATGCATCAAATTATCATGATTATTGATTCAATATTTAATATGAATTAATTGAATATCTTGTAGAGGAAATCTTCGAGATGTTCTCGTGATTTAAATATGCCTAAGTAAATTTTAAATTAAATGATATTTACTTATCATGATTATTTATGCACTTTGATAATTAGATATTAAATTAAATTATTGACTATGAATATAGTTTCCAAATCTTAATTTAAATAATAAAAATAATAATAATCATATCGAAGTGAAGGAAATTGAAATTTAACAATTTGAAATTAGTTTTATTTGACCAATCAATTAGTGGCATTTTGGATATTTCCCTAATTTGTATTCTATTTAAAAGGCCTAACTCCTTTAGCTGACACTTAATGTAAAATTCCTTTGAGAAGCAAATTTTAGTCTCCACCTTGCCGTCACTTCACAAACAAAGATGTATAGCCTAAGTTGGCGTCATCTTGCCCCAACCAGTCTTTACGTTGAAGTTGATCCGTAGTCCCTTTCGTTCTTCGATTATTTTATGAAGAAACAAAATTCAATTCGTTTTATTCAAATCAAGCTTAAGCAATCTAGTACCGTGTAATGTGTTTGGCAAGTAAAGTGGCTGCTTTTTGGTATGCTTTCTTCTAACGTTTCTACTTATAGAGTGTTGCATGTATGGAGATTTAAAATCAACTATACTGTTTTCATTGTTACATGAATCTCTATGATGGACAATATACAAAATGAATAATAATGTTTAAGTTGATGCGTGAAATAAAATGAGAGTTTAGTCATGTAAATTACAAGATGGTATAAATTTCAAGAATCTATTTGTATTACATAGCCATTAAATTATTGTTATTTCAAAGTTAAAATATTTTATGTAATTCTAGCTTCACTTATAGTAATGATTAAAAATGTTTATAACGTGGTTCTAAGTATGTTTGATTGGTGAAATTGTGGTTAGTACAAAAATAAAGTCCCCAAATTTTTATGATTTTAGTTTAGTTCTAAAAGTTTGTTTTATTCTTGAAAAAATGGGACATTTTTAGTAACTCTCCTTGAAGGACTCAATTTATAGAGACTTCGTATTCTTGAAAGTCTGAAGTCTTTAAACGTTCTTACGTGTCATTTTTATATGAATGATTAAGGATGAAAAAAAATGAATGATAAATGATTTTGATGTATAAAATATTGAATAGAACCTTGATTAATGTGATATACAATTATGAATACTCAAATGCATCTATACATAAAACTTCATGTTAGCTATTATTTTAATAGTAAAGTTCATGTTCTATGATTTTGAACATATGTGAGATAAATTACTCAGTCCTAATAATTATTTAAATCTGTTTTAATGATTTATTTTGTGCTTAAGTTAATAGGTTAGAACTTAGCTTTCATGTACATATGGTATTTTTATTTTTATCAAAATATTTATATTTGGATCCTATACTTAACATGAACAAAAACAAGATTTTAAGCATAAGTTTTTCCAGAACTGTATTTTCTGACAGCTTGTAAAATAAATATAATTTATTACTCAAACGAACTCGTCTCGATCTGAAACTTTTACAGCTTGATTTTAAGTTATGGATCTGCATGCAGTTAATTTTTAAGAAAGTTTCGACGTGATTTGATATGTCTAAAATTTTGTCAAACAATAAGGTTTATTTAAACTGACAGCAAGAGGTTTTATGAATTCTAGGGATTTGTTTTGGGTTTATTCAACCTAAGAATTTATATTGAAGTTTTTTATAACTTTCTAAATATGACTGATAAGTTTTGATATTAATGAGTATCTGTTGATTAATGAAAACGTGTGAGAAGTTATGCTCTACTGAAAGAGTCATCAGAATTATATACATGATATTTAGACTCATGGAATCATGTTGAACTTACTATTCATATAGATTTTAGCTTGATTTGAACATGCTACTTGTAATATAATGACAGCATTAAATTAAAAAGGACCTTATATTGAGATTTATTAGATCTACATAGTTTTAATGTTAGTTCTGAAGAGTGTCGTATTAAAGAATAAGAACTCAATCCAATTTCAGGTTTTCTTTTATTGATTACATGTGCTACTTAAGGTTCTTATTCCTGATGAGTTTTCACTCTCTTCCTTATTTATCTTAAATAATTAATTGTATACTTTGTCTTTAATAACTAATTGGAATTCAAAAAATATTTGAATGTGTAAAAGTTAATAGCTTTTCACTTTGGGCGTTGCATCTCGAAGCATTATCTAGTCTTTTGATTTTACTAAGGACGTCAAATAAGTAGAATTTTACGCGTACATAATTGTTTGTCATGCTCTGAAAATTATGATGGGTGAATTGTATGTCGTTGTGTCCTCGTTTGTTTCTGTTTAAGTAAATCTTATCTATGTGAGAATTTGTTTATATTATTGAATGTTTAATTGTATGCGAATGTGTTTGTTAATGACCTGTCTAATTTACGATAATGGATGATTATATGTATTCGAACACTTACACGTTAAGGCTAATAATAAAGAAATAAAATAAAAGCTTAAAATCATCTATTGTGTATTTATGCCATGAAAGACGTGAGTGAAAAATGGGACACGGGGGGGACTAGCGGACCCGACAATGTTTAATGATTAATGTTAATGAATGATCATTTGGTTTGTCTAACAATACAATGTGAATGAATGATCGTTTGGCTTGTCCAACGATACTATCATGATCCGGTAGTTGAGCATGTTTCATGATAATAGCCTACTGTCTCTGATTGGCTAAATATTATACAAGTGAACTTGTGAATAAGGTAAAGAAAAGAATGCAATGGAAATTGTAAAGAAAAGAATGTGACAAAAGTTTGTATAAAAAGAATGTAATGAAAAATGCAATACCAATGAATGAAATAAATGTGTTATACTGATTTATAAAGTATATGTCAAACACAAATACTTTAACTGGATTTGGATGCGCGTGTGTTTTCTATATCTGTGTAAATTTTACTTACTGAGTATATTTTATACTCACCTTGTTTTACTATTAAATTTTCAGATGATGAATGATGGTGATGAATGTCAAGAGTCTGATTAGGCGTTCTGGCACGAGATGAGAAATTTAGTTTAATTAGTTGAGTAAAATACTATTTTAAAGTTGATTTTAATTTGTTATTTATGAAATATCTTCGAAATATGATTTAAGCTTAAGGATGTTTTGTTTCTAAATTTATAATCTTTCATTAGAAAAATATTTTTGAGTTTTTCTTTAATAAATGTGTTGTTCCATCCAATACCACAAATCATGAAGTAATTTTTTAAAAGAAAAAAAATTGACCTAGCTTCCGTGTTATTTTAAAAATTACAGTGAAAATCTCTCCCCCTTCTTCTGGCATCACATCCTATTCCATTCTCTACTCTCTACTAGCTTCTGAAATAAGGTCGGATTGATGATTCATCTCCAAAGATGGCTTAGAACCAAGAGTTCATTATCTAATGAATTTTTTTCGTTCTAATACTCCTTCCGAGAGTTCTCAATATTTCTAAAATCTCTTCTGGAACGCTATTGGATCAAATGACAAAGACATTGTTGAGAAAAGGATGGCTTTTCCCGGATGAAATGAAATTTTAATTCATGTAACAAGAGAAATGTTTCACATTCCTTAGCCAGAAAAAGAGGTGGCCATGAAATTGGAATTAAGTGGAACATAATTGACTAGGTGGTAGAGTAGTGAAAACACTATTTTATTCCATATTTTGAACCTTAGCTCCATGGAACAATATTTGCTGAAACATGGAAGAACTAAAATCTTAGATCAAAGCATTATGTACGAATGGTATGAACTGCCTAAACAAGAATTCTTGAACATATTGATTATTGAACCTGTTTGTTTATCAATAAAAAATGGACAACTTATTATGTATCAAACCATAGAAATTTCAGTAGTTCATAAGAATAAGCACCAAATTACTCAAAGATACAAAAAGATATGCTGATAAAAAGAATTTGGATGAATCCATAGCAATACATAACAAAACGATAAAAAATAGATACAAAAATAATTATGATTTGCTTGGTCCTGAAAATATTTGATCCCTTATAGTCCGTAGAAAGTTGAAAATTCTAATTTGTTTTAATTCTAGGAATATAAATGATATCATGCATTGGGGGAAGATGCGAAGCTGGGCAAAGTGAGTCCAAGGCAAGCAATGCAAAGCTAGGCAAGCAATGCAAAGCTAGATGAACCAAGACAAAGTCAAAGGTACTCAAATCAAGCATAGGTAAGCACAGTCAGCGAGAGTATATGGGAGGAAGCCAGAATGCAGTAACCCCAATTGCTTGTTGTCAGCTTAAATAGTAGGACCTACAGCAACAAGACGACTACTCCTTCCATCCCATCTGAGACTCAAAAGTGGTCCATGGTGAAGACAAGTCAAGTGACTGATTTTATCGTGTCAGCACTTCATCAGCACTCCACCCCACATGATTTTATTGTGTAAGTAGGTCTTCAGGGTGTTGCATATGCGCCCAGGAGATAAGCAGTCATAAAAGAGGAAGTGGAAAAATTGCATAAAACCAAGTTCATAAGAGAAATCAGCTACCTAGAGTGGTTAGGAAATGTTGTTATGGTAAAGAAGAAGAATGGGAAGTGGAGAATCTGTGTAGACTTCACATATTTGAATAAAACCTTCCTGAAAGATGATTACATGCTGCCAAGAATCGATCAAATGGTGGATGCAACATCCAGAAAAGAACTCCTAAGCTTCATGGATGCGTACTTCGGTTATAACTAGGAGCAACATCTCAACGATTGGTAAACAATATTTTTGAATTTTTTTAAGAAAAAAATGGAAGTCTACGTCGATGATATACTTGTTGAAGTAGAGAGGAGAACTGATTTCATCTGTAACCTAAAAAAAGCCTTTTTGACTCTAAGAGAAAGCAACATGAAACTGAACCCGGAAAAGTGCACATTTGGAGTGGCAGCAGAAAGTTTCTCGGACACTTATCAATAATAGAGGAATTGAATTCAACCCTGATCAAGTTAATGCATTCATGGAGATCAAGTCACCACGAACTAAAAATAAGATTCAAAGCCTAACGAGAAAATTGGTTGCATTGAACAAATTTTTGACAAGATCAACTGGTAAATGCAGACCATTCATCACCAAGCAAAAGAACAATTATGGACAATATTGGAACGAAAAAAAGTGAAAAAGCATTGCAAAGGCTTAAGCAATATTTGGCCTTTCCCCCGTTGTTGTCTAAACCATTACCTGGTAAAGAACTTTATCTTTACCTTGCGGTTTCAGAATGGCCGTTAGTGTGGCGTTGGTCAGAACAGAAGGAGGATAGCAGAGGCCTGTTTATTTTGTTAGAAAAAATCTTGTGGCTGCGGAAACGAGGTACATAAAGATGGAGAAGTTGGTATTAGCATTAATTGTTGCCATAAGGAAATTGAGGCACTACTTCCAAGTGCATACGATCAACATAGTGATAGAATTCCTCATAAGGAGTCTTCTACATTCTTTGAAAATGATTGGAAGGCTCACAAAGTAGGCAGTTCAACTCGCAGGATATGACATCCATTATGTACCACGAACTGCAATCAAAACATAAGCTCAAGCATATTTCATTGCTGAATTCACTTACGAAGACGGACAACATGATCCTTTGACGATGGAGCCAAAAGATGAAACCTGGACCTTATTTGTAAACAGAGTCCCAATCACTGGGGGCAGGGCTGGGAGTCATTGTCTAGACTCCGTATGGAGAAACTTTTGAACAAGCATTGTCCTTCGGTTTTCAGGCATCTAACAATGAAGTGGAACATGAAGCCCTGCTAGTTAGACTTTACCTAGTAAAGGAATTAAAGGTAACAAACATTAAAAAATTTTACGATTCGATGTTAGTTACTAATCAAGTTTCAGGAAAATACAACGCCAAAGATAGAAGAATGGAGTATTTACAATTCACAAAAGAAATGCTACAGTTGTTCAATGATAATGAAATCGCACAAATATCGAGAGCGGAAAATTCTAGGGTAGATGCCCTTGCTGATTTAGGATCTTTGGTACTGCTCCCTTATAAAAAGAGTGTTTATGTTGAATACTTAAGCAAGCCTAGCACAAAGACACCCACGTAGATAGAAGTTGAAGCCACAACGAATATTGATGGGAGTAATTGGCAGGAACAGATCATCCACTCTCTATTCAGTGGAGATCTTTCAGCCAACAAAATGGAAGCTCCAAAGCTTCAACATCAATTGTGCAAGATATAATTTGATTGACTGGAGATTATATAAAATATATTTTTCAGGACCGTATCTCAAATGCCTCACAACAGCGGAAGCAAAGTATGCATTAACAAAAGTGCACGGGGGAATTTACGAAAATCATTCAGGCGAAGATCCTTGGCGAACAAGCTATTTAATGAAGGGTATTACTAGCCAAAGATGCACAAAGAAGCAATATCCTTTGTAAAAAGATGTGGTAAGTGCCAACGATATGCTCTCATTTTGAGAATGGCGCCAGAGGAGTTACAAACATTGATAATGTTGGGCTTAGTGCCCTCAAAGTATGTATCTTGATATTTGAATATGAAATTTAATGGAATTACATTTTTCTTATAATTTTTCTTTTAAATTATTGTTGAATAATTATATAAATATCTGAAAATTTCATATTCATTCATGTGACTATGATCTTGTATAAGTACGAGAGGATTAAGATGATAGATAATGAATAAAATTTGTCAGCAACATATTAAAGTATGAAATCTTTAATGAACGGTTGCTAGTATGGCTCACTAAGCACTATGAATGCATGTAATCTAGATTCGGATCATTGATGTGGATAGACATCTTAGTGAGTGTACTTTATATAATAAGATTATATATGACAAGATCGATATGGATGAATATCTTTATTATAAAGATTTAATACACATCAATATGATGATCATATGTAGATAAGTCTGAATCCTAAGTAGTCATGAACTCATATGCCTGTCTACCTGATCTTTTCATTCACTCGTTAATGTTTGTTTGTAAAACAAGCTAGTGAATTTTGTTTTAAAGATTCAGTGATATGAATGGCTGAGAAAATGATCTTACAGGATTTGAAATCCAAACTTTTCTAATGGATTGTATATCAAAAAAGTGTTGATGGTGGGAAAAGTGTTGATAGTGATCTGAATCGTGTAAATCATTTTTTGGTAGGATCAGTCCAGGATCGCGATCCGGCATTGATCCTGGTGCTTAAGTAAATTAGGTGATTTTTCTTGGGTGGGCTAAATTAAACGAGCTACACTTAGTTAAAGACTACCTTCTTATTAGAAAAAATGTTGATAGTGGGATTCGAACCATTGCCCCAAAGGTTCACATATGAGACATGACCACCATTGAACCAACTATGCTTGTTATAACAAAAATGAACATATTTAATATTAAATTAAATATTTGACTATTTTTATGACATTTCAATTTATTTTTTTATGACTTACATCTCTTAAATTTATCAAAATTCGACGTACACCTCTTAAAGTTATCAAAATTAGAACAAATTTTGACACAACTATTTTATTATATTCAGACATTAATTTTACTATTGTTACAAACTTATTAAATTTTAACTTATAAACAAATACTCTCAAACCTAATGTATTATAAATTTATAATAATGATTTTAACATATTTAATCAATAATTATCTTTACAGATTTATTTATTTATCTTTTATAATAATGACCATTTAACCACTGAACAAACTATACTTATATAATAAAAATAAAAAAAATTTATATTAGTTAAATATTTGACTATTTTTATTACATTTCAATTTATTTATTTAGTGGTTTTTTTACACTATCAAAATTAGAACGAATTTTGTCACCATTATTTATTATATTTAGACATTAATTTTAATATTATTGCAAACTTATTAAATTTTAACTTACAAATCAAACACTCTCAAACATAAGGTATTATAATAATGATCTTAACATATTTAATCAATAATTATCTTTACATATTTAATTATTTATCTTTTATAATTTGAAACCTCTTATCAAAGGGGTCATATATCTATTCCCATGAGAACTCTACTTAATATTATATTGTTTTAGAAGACTTGATGTTAGTTTTATTTATTAGGTAGATGACTTAGTGTTATCTAATCATTTTTTAATATATTGAAGTATTATTAGTATAGATCTATTATTTACTAATAAATTATTAAGAATTGATAGAATCTTACGATCCTCGATCTGATCCAACGATCCTCGATCTGATCCAACGATCCTCGATCATATACCCTTATTCCGATCCTAGATAGGATCGCGATCCTGACAACCCTGCCTAAAAGTAACAAATGATAAAGAGTTTCTAATGATGATGATAACACGTATCTATGTTATCTTAGGTTGTGACATATTAATCTAGATAGATTAAATAGGTTAAATAGGCATGGTGCTTTGAGAGAATTTTTTCCCTGGTGGATTTCTCTTCATTTAATAAAAGCCTAGAATCGTGGGTTACAAAATGGTGGAATACTAGGCAATCTGAATTGTTTTAATGATATTCAAGAACATATCAATTGGTGGAACCATTGATAAAAGAAAGAGACGCTGGATATGAATCACTCAAATATTCTTCTGAATTATACGTATCCACGGGATTAATTTGGAAAACCAGTAGGGATATGCAAGAACAAAAAAATTTTATTGGAAACATTCCTCTAATGAATTCCCTTGGACGTTCTATAGTAAATGGAATATACAGAATTGCTAAAAGTTGGGACTTTTTCTGTTTGTGAATCTTATCTGGAGGGAAAAATGACCAAGAGACCTTTCACAAGAAAGGGCCAAAGAGCTGAGGAATCATTTGAGCTAGTACATAGTGATGTCTATGGACCGATCAATGTACAAGCTAGAGGTGAGTATGAGTATTTCGTCACTTTTATTGACGATTACTCTAGATATAGTTATACTTACCTAATGCATAGACAATTTGAAACTTTTAGAAAGTTTAAGGACTTCAAAGCTGAAACTGAAAAGTAATTAGGTAAATCATTGAAAATACTTCGATCAGATCGAGGTGGTGAATACTTGGATTTAGAATTCAAGGATTATCTACTGGAGTATGGCATTCTATTCCAACTCACAGCACCTGAAACGCCACAACAAAATGGTATTTTAGAAAGGAGAAACCAAACCGTATTGGATTTGGTAAGGTCTATGTTAAGCTACTCATCACTACCATTCATATTTTGGGAATATGCACTTCAAATGGAAACTTACATTTTAAATGTATTGTCTTCTAAGTCTGTAAGCAAGATACCTTTAGAGTTATAGAATGTCTATAAACCTAGTTTGCGCCATTTTTGTATATGAAGGTGTCCAGCTCACGTTTTTAGACCCAAGAGTGGAAAGTTATACTCAAGGTCTAAAGTGTGTATATTTATTGGCTATGCTCTAGAGACTAGAAGTGGGTACTTTTATAGTCATAATGATCAAAAGGTGTTTGTATCGACAAATGCCACATTCCTTGAACGCGATTATATGAAAAACTACAAACCTCGAAGCAAAGTAGTTCTTGAAGAATTAGCGTCTGATGAAAACATGCCACCTTCATCATTAATTGATAAACGAAAAACCATTTAAACCACTGTTCCTGTTCAGGAAACACTAGTGCAACATTGTAGTGTGAGGGTTGTAAGATAACATATTCATTATGAACTAGAGGCATGTGTCCTAGTGTCTGACACTAATAAGAATGATCCATTAACCTTTAAAGAGACGATGGATGATCCTGAAAAGGAGAAATGGTAAGTTGCCATGAACCATGAAATGGAATCGATGTATTATAATTCCATCTGGGATCTTGTTGATCAACCTGAAGATGTCAAGCCCATTGCATGTAAATGGATCTTCAAGAAGAAAATATGTGCATATGGAAAAGTAGAGACTTTCAAGGCATGGCTGATAGCTAAAGGCTATACACAAAAGGAATGATTTGATTATGAAGAGACATTCTTTCCCGCAGCCACGCTAAAATCTATTCACATCATTTTATCCATAGCCACTAGTTTAGACTATGAAATATGAAAAATGGACGTCACGACAGCTTTTCTAAATGGCTCCCTTGAATAAAGCATCTATATGATGCAACTAGAAGGGTTCATGAAAAAGAGGAAAGATCAGAAAGTATGCAAGTTAGTTAACTTCATTTATGAATTAAAACAAGCATCTAGATATCAGAATCTTATATTTGATGAGATTATTAAATCATATGTCTTTAAGCAAAATGTTGACGAAGCTTGTGTCATCAAAGATAAGATAGTGGTTTTTTTAGTTCTTTATGTTGACGATATTCTACTCATTGGGAACGATGTAGAAACTTTGTCAAAAGTAAAGAAGTTGTTAGTTGAGAAATTCTAAATGAAAGATTTGGGTGAGGCAAGCTATGTTCTAAGTATCCAAATCTTAATGGATAGAAAGAACAAGCTCTTGAAAATTTCTTAGGCATCTTATATTGATAGGGTGTTGGATAGATTCTCTATGGAGAATTCCAAGAAACGTCAACTACCGACCAAAAATGGAATTGTCCTCTCTAAGGAGAAATGTTCTAAGAAACCTCAGGAGGAAGAGGATATGAGAAAGGTTCCTTATGCTTCAGTTGTTGGTAGTCCCATGTATGTCATGTTGTGGACAAGACCAGACATCTACTACGCGGTATCAAATCCTGGTATAGAACATTGGATGGCAGTAAAAAATATTCTCAAGTATCTTAGGAGAACGAGAAACTATTTGCTTGTTCATTTAGTGGAGACCTGAATCCCACTGGATATACTGATTCTGATTTTCAACCAGACAGGGATAGTCGAAAGTCGATGTCTGGATCAGTATTCACTCTAGTTGGAGGAGCTGTAGTCTGGAGAAATATTAAACAATCCATTATTACAGATTTCACTATGGAAGTCGAATAACAACGGCTTTGGAAGCTGCTAAAGAAGCGGTATGGCTCAGAAAGTTCTATATTAATCTGAAAGTAGTTTAAGATACGGACAAACCACTAATCATGTACTGTGACAACGGTGGGGCAATAACTAATTTCAAAGAACAGAGGAGTCACAAGAGAGGCAAGCACATAGAAAGGAAATATCACCTTGTAAGAAAGATCATGCATCGATGAGACATGAATGTTATGAAGATAGCGTCAGATCAGAACCTGGCTGATCTTTTTACCAAGACACTTCTTGCGAACTCATTTGATGATCATGCGCAAAATATGGAGTTGAGAGAGATGCCACACAACATCTTCTTTAGGGCAAGTGGGAGATTATTGGGCATAGTGCCCTCAGACCATATGTTTTAACATTTTAATATGAAATTTAATGGAATTACATTTTTCTTATAATTGTTCTTTTAAATTATTGATGAATAATTTATATAAATATCTGAATATTCCATATTCACTAATGAGATTATGATCTTATATAAGTACGAGAGGATTAAATTATAGATTATGAATAAAATTTATCAGCAACATACTAAAGTATTGAATCTTTAATGAATGGTTGCTAGTGCGGTTCACTAAGCATTATGAATGCATGTGATCTAGATCCAGATCATTGATGTGGATAGACATCTTAGTGAATATACTTTATATAATAAGATTATATATGGCAGGATCGATGTTGTTTAATATCTTTATTAACTTACCGTTTATCATAAATATTTAATACACATCAATATGATGATCATACGTAGATTTGTCTGAATCCTGAGTAGTCATGAACTCTTATGCATGTCTACTAGCTCTTTTGATTCACTCGTTAAGGTTTTCTTGTAAAACAGACTAGTGACTTTTGTTTTGGAGATTTAGTGATATGGATGGCTAGGATCATGATCTTACAAAATTTGAAATCTAAGCTTTCTTGACGGATCGTATATTGGTTCCATTAAGTATAAATTCTAGAACTGAATGGTTATTGAGGTCAAATTTATAATACGATTAAAATTAGTCATTCACTAGTGAATTAATGGTACTTAAGGATCAAGAGGTAATTAGAAGGGTAAAATAGTAATTTTAATCAACTCTAATTTACGAACCAATAATTAGAGGACAGAACTACATGAAATGATTATATCAATGGATTACATAAGAATACCCTGTAAATACATTCTATAACATCTAAGAGTGCAATTTCATATTTATAGTGGAGTAATAATGGAACTAATAAACAAGATTTTTTAATTAAAAAGTTTAATTAATAATCTGGTCCTCAAGTCACCTCTGTACTACAGAGTATATGGTGTGAATATTTCAAGATTTGGGAAAAGTACTAACTTGCAAAAGGAATTATATTTCTGGGGCAAGTACATAATTATGAGATAATTATGTGTGATTAATTAATTAATTAAATTATTTATAGTAATTTTCAGAAATTACAAATAAATAGTTATATCGATTAATTTTATAATTACTGATAACTGAGACAATATATCTAATTTATGAAATTAGATAATGTTAAATTATTATTAGATGATAATTCAAAATTTGAATCAACTAAATCTATTTTTTGTGAACTAACAAATAAACTAGTTGATAGGGATAATCAGATAAATAATTCAGAATTAACTGGTATCTAGATATTTATCTAATTAAAATAAATAATAAATTTGCAAAAATTATCACGTGGCATGTTGTATGTCACATGTCAATCATTGATTGAGAATCAAATATTGACATGGACTACTGTAATGTCACGTGGCACTATAGTGACAAGTCGTACACTGTAGTGCCTCGTGACACTACAGTGGCACCATGAGACTATAGTGCCATGAGGGACTGTGACACCTCACGGCACACTGCAGTGCCGTGTGGCACTATAGTGGAGCATAATTGCAGTAGGTGCCACTGCAATGATACATTTGTAATTAATTTATTATTTTATGTATATCCCTAAAAATTTGATGTGCCTTGACCTAGAAAATATATATTTATATTATTCTATTAGCATCAATAATAGAATCAGTTTAGAACTGTGCAGTTACTATCAGGGTGAAACTCACAGATTTTTGTCTCACAAAAATTAGTCATTCTCCAAAATCTCTAGATATCATGTGTTAAGTACATCTGGAGATAAAAAATTGTTCTTGATATATTCTACATGCCCACACGTCCTAGTGTGTTTGAGGATTGACTTGGAAGATTGTGGTGTGGATCTTGATGTCTGTCGTTCTTGGTATAGCAAGATCGTAGTATTGTAAGGACGCTTGATTGGAGTACAAGAGGTATATATATTTATATCCATGTATGTCTTTGATTTAATATATAAATATATTATGGATCCGATTGAAAAAGAGTTTTCAACAAAAGATTTTATTATGGAAACTGTAGCGTCATGTTTATTTTCATTTTATGGAAAAAGATTCAGTTTTAATAAAATTTTAAAATCTCCACGCTTCCGCTGTGCAAGCACCACGTTTCCAACAGATAAGTTCATGGTCGTTCATGCAATGGGGGATTGATATAGTCGGGCCCCTCTGTATGGCTCCTGCTTAGAAGAAGTTTTTATTGGTCGCAACCGACTACTTCATCGAGTGGATTGAAGCAGAGGCTTTGGCAAGAGTAAAGGAAGAAGAGGTAAAATATTTTTTATGGAAAAACATTGTCTGCAGATACGAGGCTCCAAAGACATTAGTCTCTAGCAACAAACTTCAATTCACCGGGAGTTAAGCAAAGAATTTTTTTTAGGGACTCCATATGACAAACATATTATCAACGCTCTATTATCTCTAAGGCAACGGGCAAGCAAAAAGATCAAACAGAACAATTCTTGATAACTTGAAGAAGTGTCTGGAGTCCATAAAGAGAAAATGGGTTGAAAAACTACCCTCTGTTCTTCGGGCTTATAGGACAACACCTCGAGAATGGATGTCTATGGGCATCGTTATCAGAAGGAAATTATGGGGCCCTTGAGTGTCATTAGGAACAGATGTCTACATGCATTGTTCTCAGAAGGAAATTATAGGGCCTCTAAGCTTCGTGAGAAGCTTAAGTTCTTGGGAATGGATGTCTATGGGCACCATTCTCAGAATGAAATTATAAGGCCCATGAGTTTCGTGAGAAGCTTAAGTCTTTGGGAATATATGTCAATGGACATCGTTCTTAGAAGAAAATTATAGTCACCTGAGCTTTGTGAGAAGCTTAAGTCCTTTGGAACGGATGTTTACATGCACCATTCTTAGAAGGAAATTATAGGGCCCCTAAGATTCGTGAGAAGCTTAAGTCATTGGGAATGGATGTCTACGAGCAGCATTCTCAGAAGGAAATTATAGGGTCTCTAAGCTTGGTGAAGCTTAAGTCATTGGGAACGGATGTCAATGAGCACCGTTCTCAGAAGGAAATTAGAGGGCCCCTAAGCTTCGTGAGAAGCTTAAGTTCTTGGGAATGGATGTCTATGGACAACGTTCTCAGAATGAAATTATAAGGCCCATGAGCTTCGTGAGAAGCTTAAGTCCTTGGGAATAGATGTCAACGGACATCGTTCTTAGAAGAAAGTTATAGGACACCTGAGCTTTGTGAGAAGCTTAAGTCCTTGGGAACGGATGTTTACAGGCACCGTTCTTAGAAGGAAATTATAGGGCCCCTAAGCTTCGTGAGAAGCTTAATTCATGAAGCTTAAGTCATTGAGAACGGATGTCTACGAGCAGCATTCTCAGAAGGAAATTATAGGGTCTCTGAGCTTTGTGAGAAGCTTAAGTCATTGGGAACGGATGTCAATGGGCACGGTTCTCAGAAGAAAATTAGAGGGCCCCTAAGCTTCGTGAGAAGCCAAGTCCTTGGGAACGGATGTTTATGGGCACCATTCTCATAAGGAAATTATAAGGCCTGTGAGCTTTATGAGAAGCTTAAGTCCTTGGGAACGAATGTCTACGGGCACCGTTCTTAGAACGATAATTTAGGTCCCTTGAGCTTTGTGAGAAACTTAAATTCTTAGAACGGATGTCTACGAGCACTATTCTTAGAAGAAAATTTTAGAGTCCTTGAGCTTTGTGAAGTTCAAGTCCTCGAGAACAGTTGATCAATAAACATTGTTCTAAGAAGAAAAACAGGAAATAAAAAAATACCCCCATTTAATAGGATTGGCAACAGATACAACTCAAAAGAATTAAAGAAGATTCAAGTGCTTTAGCAAGATTCAAGAAAGAATACAATGTGTTGTGCAAATTTATAAATGCTAAAACCACCAAGTACACGACAAATGGAAAATTCATTAGTTGAAAAGGCAAAAAATCGACTTTCTCTTCTTAATGGTGGTTGAGAATTACAATAAAGGAAAATAAAAAGAGGAGGAGGAGAAAATGAAGGAAGAAATGACAAGGGAAATTCAAAGAAGCAAATTACAGCACATAATAGAATGCACAGACTACAAAAATACAAGAAGTCCACAAAGCGTCCTCTTTATCAATAGTGACCTAGACAACAGGCTCAGAAGTATTGGCCATGACCTATTCCGTAGATGCGTTTATCTCAGCCTGTGTCTCCGGAGGAACATCGCAGAGAGGCATATGGGAGGAGCCTTCGACAAATTATCTCTATACCCCAATCTATAAACCATCTTCTCGTCCTTTTCAAATAAGACCTGGTATTCATCCTTCATCTACGTCTCCCTCTCTTCAGCTTGAGTCTTGGCCAGTTCAGTTGCTTCAATTTTTTCTTTAGATGGAGCTAAAGACTTCTCAGATGCTTCCAGAAATTACTTGGCCGCCTTCAAGGAATCTTCAAGATTTAGATGCTCCTCGGTTGCATCCTGAGAAAGCTTTTCCATGACTCATTGAAGTTCACCTTCATTCCTCTTCAGTCGATCATTCTCAGCCTGCAGACGGTCAAGAATGACTCGGCATCCGGTGATTTCATGATTCTAGTTGGCCATAGTCTGCTCGTTGGAAAGATAATGCTTTTGCAGATCATTATGATAAATAATGGCCAAGAGAGGAATGTAAGTAAAAGACGCATCAAACCATGACTCAGAGAACATAGTTGGTTTCTGACACTCATATTACGGGTTGCATCTGTCTTGGACTAGATATCACGAAGCACTATGTGGGCAGAGTAGAGATCATTCAGGAAACTAATAGAAGCAGGAATGGGAGGAGCACTCGAGAACCACCTCCACTTTCAGAGAGTAGAGTCTTCAGCCCTCCCTTCAGAACTGGTTGAAGCTGCGAGGGTTGATTCCCTTTGAGTTATTGGTGGGGGAGGCGGAGGACGACTCACTGAACCCTAGACGATAACAATTAGGGTTTAGAAAACCCAATGATATTTCGCGATAACCCTTATCCTATTTTTATCTTTTAAATTTTAAATTTTAAATTTTAAACGGATAAAAGATAATTTTGAATTCAAAGATAATTATCTATTTTATATTTTATATTTTGAATTTTGAATTCAAAAGATAACTATCAATATTATCTTTTTATCTTTTGTTTTGTTTAAAAAAATGAGGATAATTAATGAGACTTTTTAATTAGAAAAATATTTTTCTGTAGTTAAAGGGTTTTTATCAAAATTTAAATTTTTGAATTTTTGAATTTAAAATTTGAAATTTGAATTTTGTAGTTTGAATTTGATATTTGAATTTTAAATTTTAAATTATATTTCAAAATGGGAATGAACTTTTGTAATGAGTTACAAAGTGGTGGGACAACCTGAAAGACAAATATATAATTACAGACGCCATGAAGATCTGTAAATTTATTTGTAATTTATTATTATTTTTTGGGTTGTAATTAGAAATGAGTCAATCGGGAAGATAATTTTAAATGTATGATTTAATTTTAATCGCGCATCATCATATAACATGCCATATAGAACTTGAGATGTGCTAATATCAAATTGTCATGTAGCATGTACATGCATAATTGTAGATTAATTATAATGGTTATAATTTAATTACAATGTGAAATTTATAATGATTATGATTTTAAATTAGGATTTAAAATTAAGTAAAGGATTTATAAATTTCATCACGTTTTTCAAATCAATAAAAGTCATATTTTGAAAAACAACAAAAAATCCAATGTATTTCTTTAAAAACTAAGTGGGAGGGTCGTTTACGTTGAAACGTTCCCAAGGTCTCCAATGTGAACTTGATCATGCCACGAGGAATGGTATAGAATTGTCCATAGATGTCCTCTCTTCAATGGGAGAAACTTTGAAGTCATGTCACTTTGAGTCATCGAGTTACTTGAAAAGTTAAGAATTCTAATGGAAGTGGTGGGGCAGGGCCGTCCCATAGATGAACTGTTAGTCCATAACAACTTTTACGAGTTGATGCGTTGGTTAAGCACTTAGACTGAAGAATATTGGAATCCTCACTCAAAGGCTAGTCAATGGGGCCAAGGTGACCAAAACCATTGGTGATTGGTTAAGCTAGATGTGGAGGTATGTTAGCATTAACCAAACGAGAAGAGTCACGATGCGATATGAGATAATTTGGACTTCATCCCTCGATGAGACAATCTCTCATTTTTTATCGTAACATCATGGAGGAAATATTTTTTGATGTTAAATATTTAAGTAGTTGCATCATGCATCATACTTTCCTAAACAGTTGAGCATTTATTTATACTGCTTTATTTATTCTTTTAAGTAATCATGTCGATTCCCCTTCTCTCAACTTTTCTTAACGCGAACAAATTTAATGTGAAAATTATGTGGATTGGAACAAAATCTTGATATCGTGTTGGTGGTAGAAAACAAGAAGTTTGTGCTCACTACCTTTTGTCCTATTGAGCCTGTTGCTGAATCAACTCAAGAGAAAAATGATGCTTATACTTCTTGGCTGCGTTCTGATGAGATCGCCAGATGTTACATCTTGACATCTATGAGCAATATGTTGAAACAACAACATCAGAACTTTGGGACCGCCATTGATATGATGTTGAATATCACCAAAATGTTCAGAGATCAGGGTCGTTAAGCCAGCGGACAACTGTACACAACTTTATAATCTGTAGGATGGAACTTGGAACCCCTGTTTGAGAACATATGATGCTGATCATAAGTTATCTGAATGATATGGAGATCATGGGTGCTATTGATGGTGAGACTCAAGTGAATGTGATTCTAGAGACTTTGTCTAGTACTTTTGAGAACTTCAAGATTAATTTTTCGATGAATAAGCTGAAATACTCACTTCCTGAGCTCATTAAGGAGCTGCAAGCTACTGAGACTCTATTTTTAAAGGGCAAGAGAAAGTCAGGATAGGCTAACTTTACTTAAAGAAAGCCTTCCACCTCTGGCTCTAAGAAGAAACAGAGAAAAAGTCCAAGGAAAGTGAAGAAGCAGAACCCGAGAGCTGCCAAAGGTAAAAGCACCGTGAGAGTAGACAAGTCAAAAGACAAGTGTCATAACTGTAGAGCTGATGGTTAGTGGAAACGCAATTGCCAAGAGTATCTCAAAGAGCTAAGATCTAAATGTATAGTAATGGTTACTGAGGCTTGTTATGTAGTTAATTATACTTTTTCTTGGATTGTAGATTCTGCAACACTAACCATATATGTTGCTCCCTGTAGGGGTTCAGGGAAGTCAGAAGGCTTGACGAGGGTGAGTACGGCTTCCGCTGGGGTAATGGAACACTAGTATCGGTCATATCTGTGCGAAATTTTAATCTATATTTTGAAAATATTTTATTATTTTACGTGATATTTATTATATTCTCGTTTTTTGGAAGAACCTTATTTCCATTGGTGCATTAAGGGAGCAAAGATTTGATCTTAAATTCATAGATAAAGATATTGTTCTTTTTAGAAATGAATACTTAATTACTGTTGCACGCATACGGTTTAACGTAAAACCAATAGTTTCAATTATATGTGATACTGAAGTGAATAATGATTCACAAAGGGATAGAAAAAGGTTGAAGTATGACTCAATTGACCTAATCTATTTGTGACACTTATGCCTTGGGCATATTAGCCTGGACATGATTAAAAGACTTGTGAATGTTCATTTGTAATCTTTAAGTGTGAGATCACTACCCACATGCGAATCTTGTATTGAAGACAAAATGACCAACATACATTTTTCTGCAAAAGTTGAAAGAGCCACTCAATGTCTTGAACTCGTATATAATGATGTATATAGGGCACTGAATATCCAAGCAAGAGGATAACTACTCACGTTTTGATCATGTTTATCTAATGCGACAAAAGTCTGAAACCTTTGAAAAGTTCAAAGAGTATAAGACCTTGCTTGAAAAGCAATTAGAAAAACAAATTAAACACTACGATCCGATCGTGGTGGAAAGTACTTACTAGGAGAGTTTGAATACTTTCTTAAGGAAGAATGTATTCTTTCTCAACTTATAACACATGTGCGCCACAACAAAAAGGTGTGTAAAAAGAAGGAATCAAATTGTGATGGATATGGTTAGACCCATGATGAGTTACTCATCACTCCCAGATTCAATCTAAGAATATGCCTTGGAAATAGAGGCATATATTCTGAACTAAGTTCCATCGAAGACGATGTCTGGTACACCATATGAAAGATGATATGGATGATAGTCATCTATTAACCATTTTAAAATATGCAGGTGCCCGACACATGTTCTAAAATTGAAGACAAGCAAGTTGGCTAGTCGTTCAGAATTTTACATGTTTGTAGGATATCCTAAAGGAACAAAGGGGTACATCTTCTACAGTAGGACTGACCAGAAAATATTCATTAGCACCAATGCTCATTTTCTTGGAGAACATTACATTAAAAGTGTACATCCGAGAAGCATAATTGTGCTAGAGAAATAATTGAGTGGGATGGCACCGACTCCCCTATCAGAAATTATTTCTTATTCAATAATGGAAGAGCCACGACAGGCGTTAGAACCTATGGAGTCTCGACATAGTGGGAGGGTTGTAAGACAACCTGAGAGGTATATGTCATATGGAGAAGCTTTGATAGCTGTCTCATATAAGGACTTGATGAACCTGTCTCCTACTCAGAAGCCATGGTAGGTCCTGAAGCAAACTTATGGCAAGAAGCCATGAATGTTAAGATACATTCGATGTACTCGAACGGATTTTGAAAGCTTGTAGATCCTCCTGAAGGGGTAAAACTCGTAGGATGCAAATGGATCTATAAGAAGAGAAGAGGTCCGGATGAGAATGTAGAGGCATTCAAAGCAAGGCTAGTAGCCAAGGGATACACCCAAAAGGAGGGTATAGACTACGAGGATACCTTCTCGTCGGTGGCCATGCTTAAATCCATCCGAATCCTTTTGTCTATTGTTGTTGCCCTTGATTATGAAGTCTAGAAAATGGACGTCAAGACTTCTTTTCTGAATGGAAACTTGATGAGCGTATTTATATAGCTCAACCAGACGAGTTCATGGAGAAAAACCAAGAAGGCGAAGTTTATGAACTACAAAAGTCCATTTATGGACTTATGCAAGCGTCACGATCGTGGAATATTATATTTGATGAAACTGTTAAAAACTATGGTTTTGAATAGTTATTGGATAAGCCATGTGTATATAAGCTGATACACAAAGGGAATGTGTTTTTTTTAGTTTTGTATGTCGATGATATTCTACTAATTGGGAATGCTGTAGGAAAATTATTTAATATTAAGATTTGGCTTGCAAAGCAATTTGATATGAAAGATCTTGGAGAATTCGCATTTGTCTTAGGTATTCATATCTTTTGAAATAGGAAGAACAGACAATTGACACTGTCTCAAACATCTTATATTAATAAGGTGTTGGATTGATTCAGTATGCAAAATTGCAAGAAAAGATTTCTTCCTTTTAGACATGAAGTCAACCTCTCCAAGGAGCAGTCTCCCAAGACTCCACATGAATAGGAAAACATGAGAAAGATTCCCTATGCCTCAGTCGTAGGAAGTCTCATGAATGTGATGCTTTGCACTAGGCCAGACATTTACTATGCCGTGGGAGTGGTGAGTCGTTTCTAATCTAATCCTGGAATTAAGCACTGGAATGCCGTCAAACATATCCTTAAGTATATAAGGAGAACAGGGAACTACATACTTGTGTGTTCATGTACTAACCTCAATATAACGGTGTATACTGATTTCAATTTCCAAGTAGACAAGGATTCTCGGAGGTCCCCTTCAAGATCGGTGTTCATCCTGAACGGTGGAGCAGTTGTATGGAGAAGTATCAAACAATCTTGCATTGATGATGCTACCACGGAAGTGGAATATGTGGTAGCTTGTAAAGCTGCAAAGGAGGCTGTATGACTTAGAAGGTTCTTAAAGACTCTGGAAGTTGTTCCAGACGTTGACAAGCCCATGACACTTTATTGTGATAACAGTGGAGCTATAGCGAATTCTAAGGAACCTAGAAGTCATAAGAGATCCAAACACATAGAACGTAAATCACCCGATTAGAGAAATTGTTCAGTGTGAAGACATTGTGATTACACATATTTTGACAGTCAACAACCTAGTAGATCCATTCACGAAAACTTTAAGCAGTAAAGTTTTTTATGGTCATCTGGAAGACTTGGGGATAAGAGATTGTATACGCCTGCTTTAGTCCAAGTGGGAGATTGTTGGAATATTTCAATAAAGTAGTGTGTAATAATCATTTAAAAATTACTTAAGTCCTGTAATTTTCATCAATGAACAAAGAGTGAAAACAAAGACGTTTCCAGACGAACCCTTCTGAGAAAGTTTAGAATCATATTCATAGTCTTAGGATTGACTGGGCAATCGAATCTGATTACGACTTTAGGTTGAATCAATGGATGTCACTCTTGGGGCATGAGAATGAAAACTCAAATGGTTAACCTATACATGTTATGAACATGTTGAATAAACAAATAACAAATTAGTTTAGAGCTCAAAACCGTTTATCAAGCTATAAATCTAATTGTTACACGTTTAGGGTATTTTCATAAATACCTTAATCCTGAGGCGAATACCTAGCTTGCCTTAGTTATTTTTGATATTTGATATGTCAAATGAGTGAGTTTGAATTGACGAGCAATACCTCGACTGTTAAGATTGTAATTCAATTAAGTTGGAGTTACGTGATTCAAAGATATGAAAATTCATGGTTTGATTACAAAAGCACAATATCACCTTATGCTTTATTGATGAGTGTGTGAATAAATTAACTTGGCTAGGTATTCAATTATTTGAGTCATTGATTAAGACTTGTGAATTGTATGAGATAATTCACTATCATGTCTTTCTTCACGGTTAATAAAGGAGTTAACGAAATAAATACAAGAGAGGTAAAATAGTAATTTTATATTTCGCTCTTGTTACTGATATTCACGATGGATATTATGTTAAAATATTATGTGGACCGTGAAAATAAAAAGGTTTACTTACACCAACAGAAAATGCAACGCGCATGAATTGAGAGTTGATTCAGCATCGAACTTATAGTGGAGTCGTACGATGTCAAGATTAAATAAGTCAAGAATTTATGGAGATAAATTTACTAGGTTTTTGAATTCTTAGCTTTGTTCATGTGGGTCCATTTGGTATCAGGAATAGCTCATGAGAACATGAATAGATAAACGAAGTAAATTGGATCAAAATGTGTTTTGGTACCAAAACATATTTCCTACACCTATATGTTATGAGTGATATCACTTAATTAGTAAAATGTGATTATATGTACTGAAATTAATTAGTTATTATTTTCTAATTATTGGATAATTAGTAAATAAAAAATAAAAAATTAATTAATGATAATAATAAATTAATTAATTGGATTGATAAATCTCGATATAACTCAAACTTTAGGAAATATTATAATTTTTGGCAATTATGAGTATATGGGGTGAATTTTTGAAAGTTTATAAATATATAGATATATTTATAAATATCAAAAATTATATTTTATCAATATCTAATAGCAATTTGATTGCATATAGATCTTATATAATCTATAGTTGCTTGTTAACAAAGCAAAAAGAGGAGAAAAACATTTTCCTCTCCCTCCCTGTTGCTGCCGAAAATTATATTGAAGGAGAAATTTTTTGATTTTTCTTCTTCAATCGTTTTGAGAGCCCACACTCAAATTCTTACACAAAATTCTCGTGAGATATATTTATGAAATTGATGGGTTGTTGTTGATGGACGAAATTCATAAATCGTTCTTGGAGTTCAAGTGCGTGATTCGATCCTGAAGCTTGAAGAACACAAAGAATGCTCGAAGGAATTTCGCCAGTTCAGAAATTCTTCGATACAAAGTATAAGTGAAAAAATTGTTTCTAACATTATCTTCTCATTTTATGTTGTATATGTATAATCGCACACTATTTGGTTTTAAGTTATTTAATTTAATTAAATAAGTTAATTAGAAAATATTTTGGTATTTCACCCACGAACCATTCGTGGTTCAAACTTATTTTTAATTAATTTTTAAACCAATCGGTCTTAGCAGATACATGTCCCAATGGAAAAGAAGAAATGATGCAACTTTTTCTTTCAAGAGGTTTTCTAACATAATATTATATATACATATATATATATATATTGGTTTTACCGAGTTACACCAAATACAATAAGAGCAAATGAACGGACATAAATTTTCTATTTGGCCACATATACAAAGGAAGATCAATCAGAAGAAAGCATTAAGCTTGCCATGGTGGCAGACCAGGATATACCAGTCAAGACCATTGATTCAAATACACGACTGAAGTCAATTTAGTTGCTCATATTGATAAATTCTATTTTAAGGGAATATTCTGATAACTTCATTTTTAGAGGGATTTGATTAGATTTTATGATCAATGAAAAACTTATAAATAGAGGTTAATTATAAACCAAATTCATTCAATGTTGAACAGAGCAATGATTCATATTGTTTTCATTAATTCTCTCTCTTTAATTTATTCAATTCCTTATTTTCGAGTATGAGGAATTCTCCCTTTACTAATAAGGATGCCTTAGTTAACACTATCTTGAAGCAAGCACTGGCTACTGAATGGACATAGCTGGTAAAAAAAAGGTTTTTAAACTCAAATTAAACCTTAGTGGCACCATTCAGAGGTAAAAGGCTAGGTAAGTCACAAAGAAATTTCACTAAAATATGGGTTGGACTATTTAGAAACTTTTAGCCTTGTTGTCAAGCTAGTTGCCATCAGGCTTGTTCTAGCTCTCACACAACATTGGCGTGTGAAAAACAACAAGATGTCAATAATACTTTTCTCAATGACTCCCTTGCGGAAACAATGTTTATCATCCCACCTTCTAGATTTGTTGATCCCTCCATGCCCATGAAAATTAAACAAGGCCCTCCGTGGCCACAAGCACCTAATGCATGGTATGTTAAACTTAGTCACACTTAAGCAACAACCTAGATTAACTCATCTTTTGGTAAATGTGTGATGGCATTGTAGTCACTCGAGTGATACATCTTACAACACTTTCTTGGTATTGAGGTCTCTCACAGTTCTTCAGACCTTCATCTCCCACAGACCAGGTACCAATAACCTGCTCAATATAACTAATTAATATGGATGCCTCCAAACATTGTCCCACAATAATTGTCTCTTCCACGTAACTCTCTTGCTCGGGAGGTGACTTACTATTTGATGTTATAACTTAAAGAAGTGACATTGGAACCTTACAATATGCAACCACCATAAGACACGAGATTCCTTAATTGTCACTAAATTAAGTCAGCTCTTACACTACCCCACATCTCGTCACTGGTAATCCTACAAAAGACTACTTAGATACCTCAAAGGCTTCATATCAGATGGTTTACTCCTTAAACCATCACCACAATTGAATATCACAACCTTTTTTATGTTGACTGGGCAAGCAACCCCGATGATATAAACTTCAACCTTTGGTTATGCCATTTACTTGGGAGACAATCACACTTCTTGGTCTTTAAAGAAACAACATGTGTTACTAGGTCCAATACAGATAGTGAGTATAAAGCCCTTACTCACACAGCAGCTAAGATCAGCTGGATATGATCTTTGTTGTCTAAGATGCACAGTTCTCCTCCGGCTCCTATAATACAGTGTGACAATGTTGGGGAAACTACTATTCCCTCCATCTGAATATTAGTTTTTATGGGTTCGCAAGCATAAAGCGAATGCATTAGCTTTTAGAAGTGATGGTTGAATGTAATACTCTGATGACCTGATTTTAGATTTTTGTGTTTCGTAGAGCTGGATCCTGAATCCATGTGAAATCCAATACTATAAATGGTATTATGACAGTCTTTTGCTGCCTTTATTGATTTCTTTATTTATATTTAGCACATATTTTTGGATATATCTTTTCTGAATTTCGACCGAAATGATTTTATGGTGTCAACATATCGATAAAACCGAAGTTTGTTATATAACATTGCTTTCTTAAGGCCGTATTATAAAATCTCGAAAGGAGAATTCTCCTTAGGGAGATGATGACAGGGCCACTATTAGTATGATTATTTTCCCTAGTATGATGATAGGCCCACTATTAGCTTTGAGTATTTTTATCCCCATTTCAAGGCTGGAAATATTGTTATATATTGATGCGTGTGGAGCAATCAAGCTTGGGGATTTTGGTGTGTCTGCCTGCCTTTTTGATTCGGGTGATAGGCAGCGGATGAGGAATACGTTTGTTGGCACACCTTGCAGGTACAGTTTCTTCGCATTTTATTGTTGTTTGAGAATTTAGAATATTCTATGATTTTGGTGATCATCTGAGGACATTGTGTGTACTTCCGGGAGGCACTACAAATTTACAACGAACTTCAATTATGTCAATATTTCTTTGAGTCATTACTTTGTTTTTATTATATATGGGTCTTCTTTTCCAGTTAGAATTCTTGATGATAATGTTTGGTTTGTAAGTAATCTGCAGTGCTAATATCTGGTCTTTTGGTATTACTGCATTAGAAATTGCCCATGGTCATGCATCAAGCTCTGGAATTTGAGTTTGTTGCTTCGTTATCTGCTTCTGTATTCTTATATAATGAATATGCAAAAGAGAGGAAGGCCTGAAGCTGACTTCAATGCTAATGGCGGCTTCAAGAAGTCTCAGCAAGGTTCGCTCTTTCTTTTCATCTACTTTTCCTCCACAGTTGCTACTAGTATGGGTTTTATATGTTGTGCTCTGTTTGAAAAAGCAAACAATAAATTATGAACAATTTAGTTGGTAATGTAATTTGATGCTACATGTGCAGCTTCTGTAGCACGTACCACAGTTCTTTTTTTCTTATTCAATCCAAGTTATGCTGTCATTAGATGCAACCACGAGACAATTTTTTCTTTGAGATAGACAGCAAGTTTATATTGCATGAGACAATTTGATATACAGATAAAAAGTTTCAATCAGCTCGCTTCTAAGAGTTAATTTGGTAACGTGGTTTTCCATTTTGGGTCGTCGATTGTATTTATGAATATAAGTCTGTTTCTTTATCTTGATGTTAATTTACTCTACTAATTCACACTATTTATTCTTTAGACTGTTGCTCTTTTCTGATAATTTTTTAGACGACTGTTGGTCCTGGTAAATCATTTGATTTATGAATGATCCAGATAAATTATGGACAGTTTATTTCACTTTAACTGCTTTGTGATTACTATTGTCTTTTATAGGAAACTGAAAATACTTTCACTTGGCTACTTTTAACCTAAAGTGACCGTTTGGTATAAATTAAGTAAGAAAGCTAGAAAAGTTAAGTTACTGTAAAAGTTTAAGTGGTAAAGTTAGATGATAAAATATTAAGATTATCATATTTGATAACATATAGTTAAGTGAAAAAAGTTATTGGAAAGTATGATTTCCTTATTTGTTAAAGTTGTTGGGAAAGTTATATAAATTATATTAAAATAATAAAATTACTTATTATTTATAGTTTCTTTTTTTATCAATATTTAGTTTGTTGTCAATGATTATTTATAGATTTTAATACACATTATGTCTTATATATATATATATATATATTATTTTACGCACTAATTAATTAACTATTCTATTAACCCATCAATAAAATTAAATCAACTATTTTTTTCTTACTATGCCAAAAACTAAAATAATATTTTTACTTACACCCGTATAAATAAATATAATGACAAATTGTTCAAAATTATATAGTAAAATTGTATACAGATTCTCTATTAACAACTACTAAAAAATTTAAATAATTCATGTCGTGTTTAATTAAATTTTCTCTGATATCACGAATTAATTATAATATAATTTTCCTCTTTTATATATAAAAATAAATCTGATATAAATAATTATCATTTATATTAACACATTAAAATATTTAATCATACATAACAGTTTTCTCGTTACATGTACTTTTTTTCAGTAGATATGTATATCATGGTTGTTAATATCCTTCCGCTCAGGCAGGAACAGACAAAATATTTTAGTTCTACCACAGGAACAAAACAGAACAATGTAATTTTTATTATTTTGATTAAATACAATCTAAAACTGAATATAAATGATTGAGGGACCCCCCACATTTGTGGTCTCATCCCACGGTTCCGGTCCACACAAAAAATGAGACGTGATAAATATTTCAGTTACATTCTCCTTTATAAATTTAGTACTTTTTAAATATTGATATTTTATGAATAATATTTATTTTAGGGAAGAAACTAATTTTAATTTCAAAAAAATATTTGATATTATTAACATGTTTTCTAATCATTTAGATTTTATATTTTGTATATATGAAGAGTTTATCTATCAATAATTTAAACTTAATATTTTATTTCATTCATTCCAATTAACGTACATATCTTAATCTCACGAGACAACCACGAGATAAGTTGGCGGACGAGTTAGAAGGGATGAAAAAACCCCAAATTTGGAATCATGACCGTTTCAATTCCACCAAGATCGAGATATTTTACGACACTTTTGTAAGGCTTTGATATTAAAGAAAATAAAATATCAAAATCAAGTAGGAATAATTGAAACAAATAGTGGTATTTTTATAGAGATTTGGGAGAGTAAAAGTTATTTTAAAAAATGCGTAGATATGTTGTAACTTTTGAAGATATGCTCTCAAAATATGTGTATTCACATTTTGATATGAAATTTAAAGAGGATTACATTTTTCTTCTAATGGTTCTTTTAAATTATTATTGAATAATTTATATAAATATCTAAAAATTCCATAATCATTAATGAGACTATGATCTTGTATTAGTACGAGAAGATTAAGATCATAGATAATGAATAAAAATTTTAGCAACATATTAAAATATGAAATCTTTAATGAATGGTTGCTAGTACGTTTCACTAAGCATTATGAATGCGTGTGATCTAGATCCAGATCATTGATGTGGATAGACATCTTAGTGAAAGTACTTTATATAATAAGATTATATAATGACAGGACTGATGTGAATTGATATATTTATCAACGTGCGGTTTATCATAAAAATTTAATACACATCAATTCGATTATCATATGTAGATCAGTCTGAATCCTGAGTAATCATGAACTCCTATGCATGTCTACTGGATCTTTTGATTCACTCGTTAAAGTCTATTTGTCAATAAGACTAGTGACTTTTGTTTTAGATATTTAAATATGTGGATGGCTGGGGATATGATCTTACAAGATTTAGAATCTAAGTTTTCCTAACGGATCGTATATTGATTCATTTAAGTGTTAATTCTGAAACTGGATGGTTATTGAGCTCAAATTTATAATAAGATTATAAATTAGTCATTCACTAGTAGATTAATGATATTTAAGGATCAAGAGGTAATTAGAAGGGTAAAAAAATAATTTTGATCAGTTCTAATTTATGAACCATTAATTGGAAGACAAAGTACATGAAATGATTATGTTAGTGGACTAAATGAGAATACTCTGTAAATACATTCTATAATATCTAAGAGTGCAATTTCATATTTATAGTGGAGTAATAATGAAATTGATAAATAAGATTATTTAATTAAAGAGTTTAATTAATAATGTAGTTTATTGAAACTCATGAATATAGGTTCATGGTCTCCAAGTCACCTCTATACTACATTGTCTAGGGTGTGAATATTTCAAGAAATGAGAAAAAAACTTGCAAATTTTTTTTTATCTGAGGCAAGTACTTAATTATGAGATAATTATGTGTGATTAATTAATTAAATTATTTATATATTTAAATATAATTTTCAGAAATTATATGTATATAAATAATTATCGATTTTTTAATTATCAATAAGTAAGACAGAATATCTAATTTGTGAAATGAGATACTTAAATTATTATTAGATAATAATTTAAATCAACTAAATGTGTTATTTGTGAAATAACAGATAAGTTAGTTGATAAGGATAATCAGATATGTTAATTTTGAATTAACTGATATCTAGATATTTATCTGNATATAGAATATATATATATATATATATATATATATATATATATATATTATTCTTATGGCCTTGGTTGTTGAAAGAAAAGGATATAATCAGTTGATCAGATCATTAGTTCGTCAATCAAGAATTGAATTGAGAACATGATTGACGTCAGAGAGATTTTCTTCTGTGATTAAATGTTAATTAAATCTCTAAAAGAATAATCATCACGTTCTTTTAGAGAATCATCTCACTAAAGTTCTTCTCAGTAAATCTCTTGATCTCATGTATTGAGAACATCTAGAGACAAAAAAACATCTTGTAATATTCTACGTGCCCACACACGTCCTAGTGCGTTGAGGATTCACTTGGAAGATCTTGTTGTGGATCTCGGAGTTTATTGATCGTTGGAACGATTTCGTGGGAATGGAGGATTGATGGGTTTTTGCAAGGGCACTTGATATAGACTACAAGAGGTATATGATTCCTAACCTTGTATGTTGTAGATTTAACTTACAAATATATAATGGATCTTAACTAATTGAAAAAGAGTTTCAATAAAAAAATTATTTGGTTATCGTGGCATTGAGCAAGTTTTGTTTTATTAAAAGTTTAACTTTTTAAAAGGCCACGGGCCTCCACGCTTCTGCCGCGCACGGGCCGCCATGACCAGCAAGTGGTATCAGAGCGGTCTTTGTATATTTATATGTTAAATGTTGTGTGGGTTTTTTTGCGTTATTCATATAACATGAGATATGTATGATGATGGATGGTTATGTTTTTTGAATGTATGAAAAATAATGGATCGTTAATTGTATAATGATTATTGGGTTATGCTTCATTTTAATTTTTCTTAGATCTTGTGTAAGCAGAATTGAGGCGTAGAAATTTTTTTAATTTTATTTTAAATATTTATTATAATTATTCTGAACGCGAGAAGACGAATAATGCACGAGACGAACGTCAAAAATTTCCCATTCACGCAAAAACATTGTTCTTCAGCGAAAATATTGTTCATCCGCAAAAACATTGTTCACGCTGGAAATTTACTATTTCGGTGGAGGTGAACAGTGTAGATGGTGAACAGTGTATGTCTGGCGCAGTAGAATGCTGCTGGCGGTGAGATGGGCAACAGTGATGATGGGCCGCGATCGGAGAGTCCTATCGTCGATGGCAACTATTGTCATGTTTTAGGAAAGTTTCCAACAAACCATGCAACCAACTTTATCACCTAAGTGTTTTATTAAAACCTAAACTCTTTTAATTATCCATTTAAATTTTGAAATTAATGTAATTTTAAAATTAATAGGTTGATCGAGTTTGACCCAAGTTTGACCAAATCAAATAAAGTATTTATTTGACTAAGTCAAAGTCAACTATATTAAAAGAGATAATTATAGAAATTGTTGTAATTAAGAAAAATAGTTTTTCTAATTTTAAAAGAGTTTTCTTCAAAACTTGAATATTATGAAGATGGACGTCTGGAGGAGAATGCAATATTTGGGAAATATATATTATTGAAGTCTGCTTTGTAATTTTATTTCTTTATTTCAAGGGTTATAATTTAGAAATACCCAATAGTCACTCGGTCCATTATTATTTTATTTAATCGTTAAATAATTATTTAATTGTTGTGTTTGATAACATGTCTATGCATTAGTCAATCACATGCCATACATGAAAATTTCACACAATTTTATTCAATCATGCATCTCATTTGTAAAAATATGATTTATTAGGATTGTCCTAATATGTTTATATGTAAAAATATAATTATCCATCTAAAATGATTGATTACACTCACAAAGTCACAATTAAGCTTTCATGTGGATAGTTGTGACTTGATCGAACAAGTGATACTTTATTGTTAAAAGAGAAAATATGAGATATTTTAAGTTTTAATTAATAAGGATGAGAATATCTCATAGACAGTCTGAGGTTAATTTGACTGACCCTATGAGGTTAATTTGACTGACCCTATGAGGTTAATTTGACTGACCCTAAGGCGACACACTAATCATTGGGTTGTTTTATCGTGATTAATAAATACTAAATTTATGTGTTTATTATGATTGCATTCATTCATCACGTTTAATTTTAAAATTCTAGATAGTAATCAATTATATTGAATCATGTATATTTTAAATTTCAGTTATCAATATTATGTCTACCATGGGCAACCATGTTATTGCTTTACTCACTCTTGAGAAATTGAATGGTGATAATTTCATATGTTGGGAATCAAATATGAACTTAATGCTGATTTATGATAACCATAAGTTCATTCTTACTGAGAAATATCCTGAGGAGCCTGTTGCTAACGCCCCTAAGAATGTTAGGGACAAATATGATGCTTGGATCATATCAAACAACAAGGCAAAGTGCTACATGCTTGTGAGCATGAATGATGTTTTGAGAACCAATCATGAAAGCATGGAGACTGCCTATGAGGTTATGAAATCTTTACAAGCAATTTTTGGGTAGCAGTCCGATCAAAGTCGTCATGAAGCCACTAGGAGCTATATGACAACTAAGATGAGGAAGGGTACTTTTGTTCGACAACATGTTTTGAGCATGATCAACATAATGCACAAGGCACAAGTACACGAGGCGACCATTGATGAGCGGACTCAAGATAGCATCTTACTGGAGCCGCTCACACCAACTTTTTTTGCGTTTTCAATTAACTATGTTATGAAAAAGTTACAATTTAACATGACCCAATTATTGAATGAACTGCAGACTTTTGAGTCACTCAACCTTAGAATGATCAAAGAAGGTGAAGGAAATGTTGTCGAGCAAAAGTCTTTTTCCAATATTGTTAAGAACAAGAAAAGGAAGAAGAATAATGGTAAGGACAAGAGTAAGAACAAAAGAGTAAAGAAAGCCAAGACATCGCCGAAAGCTAAGAAAGACAGCAAGCCCAAATAAAAGTGTTTCCATTGTGGGGTTGAAGGTCATTGGAAGAGAAACTGCAACAAGTATCTCTCTGAGCTAAAAAACAAAAGGTAAATATGATTTACTTGTACTTGAAGCTTGTTTCATGAAATATGATTTGTCATCCTGGATACTTGATTCAGGAGCCACTAACAATGTATGTTCTTCTTTGCAGATGCTTGATTCGTCAAGAGAGCAGGCTGATGGCGAGGTCATTTTGAGAGTTGGCAGTGGTTCACTCGTGTCAGCTAAAGCATTAGGGACAATCTGTTTACTTTTTAGATATAATTATTTAGTTTTGAACGATGTTTATTATATTCCTGATTTTTCGAGAAATTCGATTTCTCTTTCATTTTTGCAAGAACAATTATTCAAATTTTCTGTCATTGATAAATAGTTTATTATTTCTAAGAATGGATTCGATATTTGTCATGCTAAAATTATAAATGGACTGTATTTGGTTAAACTGATTGAACGCGCGTTAAATAATTTTGAATTATTTTAAGTAGCAAAACCTAAAAATAACAAACGATAAAGAGTTTCTCATAATGATAACACATATTTATGACATCTTAGGTTGGGACATATTAATCTAGATAGGTTAAACAGGTTAACAAAGCATGGTGTTTTGAGAGAACTAAAAGTTGAAACTCCTATTTGTGAGTCATGTCTAGAGGGTAAAATGATCAAGAGACCTTTCATAGGAAAAGGCCAAAGAGCCAATGAACCACTTGACTTAGTACATAGTAATGTTTGTGGACCGATCAATGTACAAGCTAGAGGTGGGTATGAGTATTTTATCACTTTCATTGATGACTATTCAAGATATGGTTATAGTTACCTAATAAATCAGAAGTATAAAACTTTTGAAAAGTTTAAAGACTTCAAGGCTGAAGTGAAAAGCAATTAGGTAAATCATTGAAAACATTTCGATCTGATTGAGATGGTGAATACTTAGATTTAGAATTCAATTATTGTTTGCTGGAGTGTGGAATAACTTACATAACACCACAATAAAATGGTGTTGCAGAGAGGAGAAACTGAACCTTATTGGATATGGTCAGGTCGATGTTAAGCTACTCATCATTGTCACTTACATTTTAGGGATATGCACTACACACGACAACTTACAGTTTGAATGTAGTACCCTCTAAGTCTGTAAGCAGGACACCTTTAGAGTTATGGAATGGCTCCAAACCTAGTTTACATCATTTCTGTATATGGGGGTGTCCAACTCACGTTCTTAGCCCAAGATCAAAAAGTTAGACTCAAGGTCTGAGGTATATATATTCATTGGCTTCTCAAGAGACTAGAAGTGGGTACTTTTATAGTCATAATGATCAAAAGGTATTTGTGTCGACAAATGCAACCTTTCTTGAGCATGACTATATGCAAAACTACAAACCTCGCAACAAAGTAGTTCTCAAGGAATTAGCAACTGATGAGATTAGACCACTTTCAATTTCTACTAAAAATGACAAACTAGAGAAACCACATTTACTGCAAAGGAAACCGTGGTGTAATGTCGCAGTGGGAGAGTTGTGAAACAACCAGTTCACTACTAATTAGAGGCACATGTCCTAATGTCAGACACTAATAATGATGATTCATTATCTTATTAAGAATAAATGGATGATCCTGAAATGATAAATGGCAAGATGCCATGAAACATGAAATAAAATCTATGTAATCCAATTCCTTTTGGGAACTTGTAGATCCACCTGAAGATGTCAGGCCCATTGAATGTAAATGGATTTTCAAGAAGAAAAGAGGTGCATATGGGAAAGTAGAGACTTTCAAGGCACGATTAATAGCCAAGGGCTATACATAAAGGGATGGAGTCAATTATGAAGAGACATTTTCCTCTGTTGCCATGAAGATAGCATCAGAAAAGAACCTGGCTGATCTATTTACAAAGACACTTCCTGTGAAGTCATTTGAGGGTCACGTGCGTAACATGGGTTTAAGAAAGATGCCACATTTTCTTTAGGGCAAGTGGGAGATTGTTGGAGGTTATGCGCTCAAAGCATGTGTATTGACATTTTGATAAAAAAATTTAAAAAAGATTACATTTTTCTTATAATTTTTCTTTTAAATTATTGTTGAATAATTTATATAATATCTAAAAATTCTATATTCATTAATGAGACTATGATCTTGTATTAGTACGAGAGGATTAAGATCATAGATAATGAATAATACTGTCAGCAACATATTAAAGTATGGAATCTTTAATGAATGGTTGCTAGTACGGTTCACTAAGTATTATGAATACGTGTGATCTAGATTCAGATCATTGATGTGGAAGACATATTAGTGAATGTACTTTATATAATAAGATTATATATGACAGAATCGATGCGAATTAATATCTTTATTAACGTGTCATTTATCATAAAGCTTTAATACACATCAATTCGATGATCACATAAAGATTGGTCTGAACCCTTCGTCAATCAAGAGTTGCATTGCGAACACGATTAGTATCAGAGAGATTTTTTCTGTGATTAAACGTTAATCAAATCTTTAAAAGAATAATCATCACGTTCTTTTAGATAATCTTCTCACTAAAGTCATTCTCAGTAAATCTCCAGATCTCGTGTTGAGAACATTTAGAGACAAAAAAAGTGTCTGGTAATACTCTACGTGCTCACACACGTCCTAGTGCGTTGATGATTGACTTAGAATATCTTGGTGTGGATTTCAGAGTCTACTGATCATTAGAACGATTTCATGAGAACGGATGATCGATCGATTTTTGTAAAGACACTTGATATAGACTACAAGAGGTATATGATTCCTAACCTTATATGTTGTAGATTTAACTTATAAATATATAATGGATCCTGACTGATTGAAAAAGAGTTTTCAATAAAAGTTTTTAGTTGGTTATCGTGGCATTGCGCAAGTTTTATTTTCTTAAAAGATTCTATTTTTATTAAAAGTTCAATTTTTTAAAAGGTCACGTGCCGCGCGCGTGCCGCGACGACCAACATTAAGATGGGAAAGTTATTTGGTAAAATGAATTTTTGTGATAAATTAGTAGGGAAAGTAATGTAGGATTGCTATTTTACCAGACTAAATAATTTTACCATAGAAAATGAGAACACTTATAACAAACATGAGAAAATGCAGTAAAATAAATTTACCACGAACTTTACCACGTGAAAAGCCGGAAACAAACGGCCCCAAAGTGTCAACCTTCTTCCTCTAGGTTCTTGTTGAAATTGCAGTTGTTACATGCAACATTCTTGAAGGTAAAACTTATTGCTAATGATAAGAGTCATCTCTTTTCGTAATTTTTTAATCAATTTGAGGGACATTCTTTCCCTATTTCAGTTTCACGTGCCAAAGATGAGGCATTGGTTTTTTTAGTTTATTTTTATCACAATGACTGTGGTTCAAAAACCACCACAATTTTTTATTGGAAAATAATAATGTTTTATTGCAATATTCAACAAATGAAATGACAATGTTAGGGATTAAATCTAAATTTATTGAATGATAACGAAAAATAAAGAGACTTGAAGCTAAAAATAAATTAAGAAAAACAATGAAAATCTATTGAAAAAAGAACTAGTGAGTAAAAACTAAGGGATGCATGTTGAAAAATTGATTGATAGGTTGATTGATTCAAGTTCCTTCTCTGTCCACTTTATCTTCTTTTATAGATGTAGAGTCTTCATCCAAGTAGACTCTTCTTGGTTTGATGATAAGATATGATAACATTATTTCTATCTTGATTTGAAATTTGAAATTCGAAATCCTCTTTTGAAATGATATCTTATCCTTCAAGACTCTTAGGAAAGTTCAAATCTTGAAGTTGTTGGAGATGCTTTAAATTTCAAATTATGGCTCAAACAATGCCCCCTATATTATGTTAATATCGGCTTCTTAGCCGATGTTAATAGAATATGTCATAACATAACAAATAGATATCATTTGAAAAAAATATATATGGATTTAACAAAAAGTAGCATCTACCGAATAAATATTTGAATTCGGTAAAAACTGAACATTTTAAACTCACCAAAACTTCAGATTGATTATTTTTTTTAATTTAGCTATAAATGGCTGTGAGGCCATCTCAATTCATATGGCCTCACGCCCATTCTTAATTTTTAAAGTGGCATTGCCACTTATTCTACATATTTGAAGATTTTGTTTAAGATGTAAAATTTTTAGCTAACATACTTAAAACTCACATCTTAATTGAACAATTAACATGGAGGTGACTATAGATGTTCACTTTGAATTCATCTTGTTTTATATTTGTATCTAATTATGACCAATTTTTCTTGAATATATCAAAATCTTTTTCTTTGGCCTCTAGTTTGGCCGAACTTTGTATTTTTCACCTCTCATCAATTGGTCTAATATATATTTGAATCGTGACTTTGGTAGATTTATGTCATCCACCAAAATTATATTCATCTTTTCACCTTCTAGATGAATCATGTATTTACTCGTTTGATCATTTATAACATCTTCTTCTTCAATGAAATTTAACTCAAGGCTTAAATCCTTGAATTTCTCTACCTCTATCTCTTTTGTTATCTCAATCTTATCATCGGCTAATATTTCAATTTTTGAAGTAGATGATTTTGATTCACCAATGGCCTTATGCTCCATCATTTGTTCTACTTTCACCTCATTAATTGATTCTATCAACAAGTGATCTTTAGAAATTGATGTGATGTTTTGTTGGTGACTCGATTGATCAAGTTTCCCCTCGGACGAACCATTCCATCTTAGGGGATGAATTGATTGCAACTGAAAATCCCTACATGAAGTGAAGTTGATAGCCTGACATTGTTCACCTTGTACCTTAGGTGACAAATCCTAATGGTTTTGGGTCTTTAGGTCGTGCTCTCCAGCCTGACAATTTAATTTAATCGGATGTTGATTTACACATGAAAAACTTTCATGGTCCTTAAATTGACCATTATTTGCTTGACTAGCTTTTGGAAAAATTAAATTGTTGTTTTGAAATCTATCATGGCTATTTTTCTAGCCATTGTTTTCAACATTTTACCCCCTAGGTTGAAAGTTCCACCTTGTTGGCGGCAGCTGATAGACCAGCTGCTCAACAATTTTTTGTTCTATTGGCTGAAGTCGTAGTTGTCAAATCACTTCGACCAACTCTCGAGAGTTTTATTGAATAGCTTGCATACTTTGATTGAAAGATTGTAAGCATTTTTGCAAGCTTTACTGCACCTAGCGAATACCATCATGAATGGTCTCAGATTGCTCATATATTGTACCGCATGCTTTGCGGCCCTTTCCTTTTGCAATCTCCATTTCAGCATATTGCGATCTAGCATTGTTCTTGAAATTTATCATTCCAAAATTTGAGCCTTAGATCTTGTAGTGGACAAAATATTCCTAAAACGTGTCCTACCGGGGGTGCCAAAAAATATGTTTGGCTTGAAAATATCAGCCAATGTATTGAGCTGAAAATCATCGGACTGCGGATGACGGTCTGAACCAAACTTGCATCCCTATTGAATTAATGTGCAGGCGTGCCAAAACTCGGTCAAGGAACCGAATTTAAAGAGAAATTATGAATTACTAAGATCTGACTTCTAATCAAGAAAATGATGTTGAGGAGTAGGGAACAAATCTCCTCTAGGGTTCTAGACTACTACTAAGACAAAGAATTTGGATGATTAAATAATTATAATGAAGCAAATGAGAAAAGAAAATCAATAACTTTTATTGAAATATTCGATAAATAAAATGACAAGGCTAGGGATTAAATCTAAATTTATTAAATAATAACAAAAAATAAAGAGACTTGAAGCTAAAAAATAAACTAAGAATAATAATGAAAATTTATTGAAAAAGAACTCAAGAGTAAAAACTAAGGGATGCATGTTGGAAAAATTGATTGATAGGTTGATTGATTCATGTCCCCTTCTTTGTCCACTTCATCTTCTTTTATAGACATAGAGTATTCATCCAGGTAGGCTCTCCTTGACTTGATGATAAGATATGATAACATTATCTCTATTTGATTTGAAATTCGAAATCCTCTTTTAAAATGAGATCTTATCCTTCAAGACTTTTAGGGAAGTTAAAATCTTCAAGTTGTTGGAGAAGCTTCAAATTTCAAATTGTGGCTCAAACATTATCCCTTTAACATTTCTCAGCAACCAAACACAATTTATTATGTTCAATGCAGAAAAATGGGGATATGGGTATTTGGAGAATTGCAAATGCAAATCGACGAGGGAAGGGAAATGTGGAGTTTCTTTGGGGGGGGGGGGNNNTTTGGGGGGGGGGGGGTTGGAGAAGGGGTTTTGGTTGGTCGAGGGAAGTTTGGGTGTTAGAATAATCCTACCCCAAATATTAAAATGACGTCATTTTGTATAGGCTAAAACGACATCATTTTGATTAAAAGTAACGTCTAGTTAATAGAGTTTTAATTGTCAGTTTCTGATAGTTCATGGTTTAAATTGTAACATTTTATAGTTTAGAGTTTAAAGTGTCTATAAAGTGTAATTTTCCCTAGAAACTAATATTGAACTAATGAAACACAATAAGTTCGAATTACATTAAAGTTGAGACACGTAAAATTTATCAAAGATTTCTAGAATAATATGCTTAAATTGAAAATAGCGGTAAGATTAGAAACCATATTTCATTTTACATGACTCATTAGATTTTCGGGTTAATATCTTAAAACTCATTGTACTTTGACCCAAAATCACTTTACCCTCCTAAATTTTAACCTCTTCTCTACTGGTTCCTAAAATTTTTCCATCCATAAAAGAGTCCCTTACCTGAAATATCAGATCAAACACCGTTTAATAAGTCATGTGACATGTATGTGTCCGTGATAGTCCTGGTTTTGTTCGATGGTATAACCAATCGCCGGAAAAGACAGAGAAATGTCCCACTAAACTTTCACTTTCCTTTTTGGGTTTTTTGCTAAAGTAGACCCCTACACTAACCATTTTATAGAATTCGACCCCTACACTAATTTTTGCTTACCCTGACTCCTGGCCCACCTTCATTTTAAAAGCTTATGAAGTTACCATAAAACCCCTTCACGAATTCCAAATGATGACGTGAAAAAAAAGTGATGATTACACATTACACAAAACCCTACCCCTTTGTGTACCTCACTCGCATTTCCCCCATTTCTCTCTTATTGTTACTATCTCTCACTTTCTCGAAGTCGCAACATCTCTCTCTCTCTCTTGGTAAATCCTGGAGTCTTTGGGTCCTATGGCAAGGAATCACAACAAAGTAAGTTTTAAGGTTTCTGAGTTTTTGTTTTCTAGATTCTAAGGTATTATTTTCTGGGTTTCTTAGTTATTTTTTATGGGTTTCTGAGGGGTTTTTCCTGAAATTCTTCTTTTTTATATTTTGTGGATGTCCGATCACAACAATGTAATTTTTTTTGTTTAATATTTTTTTCTCGAGGTTCTGGTCTTGTATCGTGTCTATTTCCTAGGTACAGGATCATCATGTAACCATCATGTAGTCTACACGAGGATCGTGTAAACCTCGTGTACATTACAAGATGGTAACACGATGAATGTGTCCCCCTCATATAGTCTACACGAGGACTTCACGAGGGTCATGTAAGCCTCATGTAGACTACATGAGAACTACACGAGGATCGTGTACCCCTCGTGTAGTCTTCATGAGAGGACACGTTCATCGTGTAGTCTACACGAGGCTTACACGACCCTCGTGTAGACTACACAAGGACTACACCAGGGGAGTGTACCCCTCATATAGTCTACACGATGACTACACATGTATCATGTATATTTTTTGATCTTATGTCTGTCTTGAATTTTCAACATGTTAGGGTTTCATCAAAGAGAAACCATTGTGCTTCTCCAAGAAGGAGTTATCGTTGATGATCAGACTTAAGATTGGTGAAGCTCGGGATGAGAAGAAGACTTGTGGCCCCAACCGGCTCGTTAATATGTACTTTCCCAAAGCTCAATCAATAACCATGGCTGAGTTGGAGGGGAATTTTAAAAACTCTGAATATAAGGCAGATTCTGATCAAGTCAAGATGACTCTGATTTATTTGCTAGAGAATTTTCTGTTGGAGAAGGAGAATCGTACCCTAATTGAGAAGAGATAGATGGTTTTGGTTGACGACCTTGAAACATTCAACCAATATCCGTGGGGAGAGCTCCCTTTCTCCAAAACAAAGACTGTTTTTTAAGATATTAAAGATAAAGAAAAAAATAAAAAAAACACAGAAATCCCCCACTGTTGTTCATGGATATTCTCTCAATGGATGTCCATTTGCCTTCTAGGTACAATTTATTTAATTTCTATGTAGTGATATATTAGATTATTTATGTGTTGAATATTGAATTACTCTCTTTTGTTTAAATATGCATGAGTATTTGAAACTATCATCTTGGTGGGTAGTTTGTATGGTAACCAGGTTTCGACCAAGGTGCCAAGGATTCTCAAGTGGTGTCCGACCACGATAGTACCGATTGAAAATCTTCATAAAGAATTTTTTTCGAAGGAGAATGTATGTTGGTGAATTATGTTGACAAGTTACTTTTTATTACTTTCACATATACTAACTTATATTTCTTGCATTTTTAGTTGACAGTTCTTTTCTTGGTCCTCACTGAGGAAGAAGAAGAAAAAAGCTAATGGAGATCAATTGTTGGAGAGAAGGTATGTTCAAAATCATTTTCAACACTTCTTCCTCTTGAATACAGACCTCGTGTAGTCATCGTGTGGACTACACGATGATTACACTGACCTCATGTAGTCTACATGATGGTTACACTGATGTCATGTTGTCATCGTGTAAATTAGTGTAACTATCGTGTAGATTACACGAGGTCCGTGTAACCATCATGTAGTCTACACGAGGGATACTCGAGGTCCGTGTAACTGATCATGTAGTCTACACGATAACTACAATAGGTCCGTGTAGGTGATTATGTAGTCTATAGAATGACTACACGAGGTCTGTGTAACTGATCGTGTAGTCACCCTTTCCTGATTTGGCTGCTTAATATTACATATTATTTTTAGTCGACGTCTCCTCAGTCACCCTTCCCAGTAGAATAGGAAGCTAATGGGGAGGAGGAGGCCATTGAAAATGAAGAGGAGAAGAATAATTGGAGGATGTGGTCTTAGGAGGCCATTGAAAAAATCGAGAAGAAGATTGTGTCCAAGAAGTTCAATGGACATGAAGATTGGGTGAGTAAATGTCTAAATGGAATGGACCAAAAGATCACTTCAATGGATAAGAAGATTATGTCCATGCAATCTGACATTTTCTTTGTAATTTCTCAAATTAAAATTTGATGGATCATTTGGTAACATCGAGGCCAAATGATTATTCATTCTGTCCTCAATCTGCCATGATGATGGGATGGGGAGGAGACGGAGACTGAGAAGGAAGAGAAAAAGAATGAAGAAGGAGAAAAGGAACAAAAGGAACAAAAGGAAGAAGAAGAAACAGAAGAAAATGAAGAAGAGAAAAAAGAAAGAGAATGTGAGACAGAAGAACACGAAAAAGAAGGAAGAGAAGAAGAAGAAGAAGAAGAAGAAGAAGAAGAAGAAGAAGAAGAAGAAGAAGAAGAAGAAGAGCAAAGGTAATAAGGAGGAGAAATGTGAAAAGAAGGAAGATGAAAAAGAGAAAGGAGTTATAGAAGAGAAAGAAGAAATAGAAGAGAAAAACAAAAAAAAAGAACAAAGATAAGAAAAGAAGAAGAAGAAGTCGCTTAGAAGAAAGAAATAGGAAGAAGAAGAAGAAGAAGAAGAAGAAGAAGAAGAAGAAGAAGAAGAAAATGTTGCATAGAAGAAAAAAGAGGAAGAAATAAAAAGAAATAAAAAAAGAAGAAGCTAAAAAAAGTAGTAGTAGTAGTAGAAGAAGAAGAAGAAGAAGAAGAAGAAGAAGAAGAAGAAGAAGAAGAAGAAGAAGAAGAAGAAGAAAGAAAAAAAGAAGAAGAAAATGTTACATCGATAATATATCCATTGATGGATTTAGTTCGGTCAATGGAGCAGTCCAACGATGGAGAAGAAGAAGAGATTGTCTGCCTTTGTGAACTCAGTAAGAGGAAGATAAAGAAATATCGGGTTCTAGGGTCACCTACTTGGGAAACTGAACAAGTTGAAAAGAAGAAATAACGAATGAAAAAAACTGATGAGAATATCGTTGCCCAAACAGACTTCAACCCTTTTCAACCATATGGTGATGTATCTTCAGAGGATGAAATCCGTTTTAATACCTGATTCACCTCCCCATTGGTAAGGTAAATTCTGTAATTTTACTTCTTATTCTCATATAGGATGGTTACACTAACCTCGTGTATCCATCGTGTAGTATACATAATGGTTACACTGACCTTGTATAGCCATCGTATAGTATACACGATGATTACACTGACATCGTGTAACCACAGTGTAGTAAACCAATCATGTACATAATTTTGATATATAATTATGTTGTACAAGAACATAGTGTACATGATGCATTCACGAGGTCCGTGTAACCATCATATAGACTACATAAAGGCGGCGTAGGCATCGTGTAGACAACACGATGTCTACACGAGGTTCATGTACCCATCATGTAGTATACATGCTGGCTACACGAGGCTCGCGTAATACTCGTGTAGACATTATGATGGCAAAATAAAAAATAAGTTCCTGGATTTTTTTGTTCTAACATGTGACAATATGCTGGGAGCATCTTATAATTGTCTTCAGGCAACCCTCAAACTAATTCCAAAGCATATTCCCTAGCCCTCTATGCCTTATGATAACTTATGTTGACACTGAAATCAAGCCGAACATCTTTAATTATGACTTTTGGCCTATATACGTCCGACACTGGTGTATTTGGACTTTCCAGAATGACCAATCAATGAAAAATGGAGCCTGATGGTGTTCATAAAAATGCGCGTATATGTGTATTGATGAACTTTATAACTTTGAAGCATAGACACTTTTTCGATTTGATGGCCTGTAACCTCTATTGGTATATTTTCTCAACACATACAAGTACAAATATTGACTGGTTTGACTTGAAGATCTGAAACTCAAAATTTCTCTAGATGACCATCACACAAGCAACCTTAAGCAACTCGGCTTATCACTGTACAAATCATCTATATTTATTATGTCTGTTACAAGCTGATTCAAATCATCTCGTTGCTCACTGGACCTAAGACGTTGTTCATTCAAATCAGGGTGTGAAGGTAATAGGAAAGTGGTCTCGGGTTCACCACCAATATTCAAGTTTAGAATTATTGTATGGTCGTCTCCACTGATAGTTACATCATGGTCATCTCCTTGAATTTCATCATCATACAACCCTTGATGAAAATCATCATCATCATCACCATCACCATCAACATCCTCATCCTCAAAAACATTATTGTCGTCATGAAAAAAAACATCATCATAATGATAGTTCCTTTCAAAATGATCGACACTCTCAAAGTGAGGAATGCTTTCATGGAGTGGTCATCGAGACATTTATGTTTCAGGAGCCTAACTTTGGTATAACCCTATAGTTTCAGGAACCCGAGGTTTTGTGACATTGTGGTTTTAGGAATCAAGCTTTGAAATTTTGGGCTTGGTACTTAAAAATAATGGGTTACAAAGTGATTCTGATCCATTCCTTTTAATAAAGAACTGTAAATCTCTATCCTTTAAAATTTCAGCAGGAGGACATGGGACATGACTTCTATAAAAAAATTTGATGGACACATCATATTTTAAGGGGTCTATTTGGAGTTATTCATGCAATATACCTGATAATTCGTGGTAAGTGCAGTTAGTTGATAGCTCCAATAATTTGGTCTTCTCTTCACTAAAAGACCATGTTGTACCATTTTTTCACTTAATCTCCATCATGGATTACAAAAATTCAAACTTCAGACATATCTGTATATACATTAATGAAGGAAGTCAGTAAAAGAAGAATATGTAATGAAATGGAATATTACACGATGATCGTGTAAGCATCGGGTAGTCATCATGTATTGTAATAGGTACTACACAATGATCGTGTAGTGTACACGAGTTTACTACACGATGATCGTGTAGTGTAATCGTGTAAGGTACATGAGGACTACACGATGATCGTGTAGTTTCATCGTGTAGACTACACGATCATCGTGTAGTGTACACAAGCACTACAAGGATCGTGTAGTGTACACGAGGAGTACACGATCATCATGTGGTCATCCTGCACACTACACGATAGCACTACACGATGATCGTGTAGTGTATACGAGGTCTACATAAAGATTGTGCATCCTGCGTGTAGTCTACACGAGGCTCGTGTAGTACTCGTGTAAACCTCGTTTACACTAAACTATCATCTTGTAGAGATCCCGTACAACAAATGAACTTCAAACAACTTTCCAGAAAGAAGAAAATAGATAAATATTTTCAGAAAACTCATGAACATGAAAGACCAATAAAAATTCAAGTTTTCTAGAAAGAAGAAAATAAAACTTATACATGTTCCAAAAAGAAGAACTAACAATCATATGTTGTTGCAGGAAGAAGGAAGAAGACGAAGAAGAAGATGAAGAAGAAGAAAGCAAAGAAGAAAATGAAGAAGTAGAAAAAATAAAAAACGAAGGAGAAATGAGGTGGGTAGAGAGGTGGGTAGAGAGGTTTTGAGTGTTAAGTGAGTATACCATGATATTTGATTGAACAACTTTAAAGAAGGGAAATGAAGAAAAAAAATGAAAAAGTGAAGGAAAAGTGGCCCATGGGTCAGGATAAGCAAAAATTAGTGTATGTGTTGATTTCTGCAACATAGTTAGTGTAGAGGTTGATTTTTGTAAACAAAAACAAAAAAAAACAATCCTTTTGCCCTCCCTCAGTTGCCTCATACTCCAAAATGCTTTAAATCTCTGCATTTTTACCTCGAAGAAAGCCGTGAGCCTTGAGCATCCATTTTCGTCTCTGTCATTCCCCTTGAGTCCACATCTCCATCGATGGAGATCTGGCCGTGAGTTATCACCATCCCTGTCGTGAACCATAGTTAGCCATCTCTCTCTCTCTCTCTCTCTCTCTCTCTCTCTTTCTTTCTGGTTTCTAAGGAAAGAAAAGCAATCATCGAAATAGGTAATTTCAAAGTTCTGAGTCCTCCCTAAAACAACATCAAGGATTATGCCCTCAATTTTTATCGTTATCTCATTAATCGGTGGTTGTGATGGTTTTCTTTTAAGTTCTATTTGGAAATTTCAGAAGAATTAAAATCATTTTCTTTTTAATAGAAGTTCAATGCTTGAAGATGCAAGTGTACAATGGATCTGTCGAAATTATTGGATTTGTATGAGAATAGGATATTAAAGAGGGAATTTGAGCCACGGTTCTTTGTAAATCATTTTGTGAAGGATTTGGGGATTTGTTTAAAGGAGTACAAAAATATGAGTCTTGCTCTTCCTGCAGTGGAGTAGTATGAAATCCCCATTTACTTCTCTATCTTTCTCTCTCCCTAATTCTCTCACTCTTACTTTTCTGGCATTTCTTTGTGCCAAATCCTCGAAAAAACCTAGCAAAATATTTCAGCAAAAACAGAGAGAAAAAGAGAAGAAGAGATAGAAGAAGAAGACGACACACTGAGCAAGGAGGTGATAGAGGGGTTCCTGGACAAGTATCTGACCATTATGAAAATAAGTTAAAGTTTAAGAGATAAATTGATTTTGGGTTATAATGTAGGGGTATTAGCATATTAACCCTAAATTTTATTGACCGTCTCATTTCATTTCTTTAATCAAAGTATTTCATGTACTTTCATGGGCCGTTTGGTATATGGTGATATTAGACAATATGCCTGGGAAGTAATGGCAAGTATGAGATTGCTTTCTTTGGTTCAAATTTTTTGGGTGCTTCAATATTCCTAGAATGTAAAGATACCCTCCATTGAGGCTATCATGATACCCCTTTAAATCGAGGGGTATATCCATTCTGGGTGTTCTGTTCCCGTCTGTCTTCTCCCTCTCCCTCTCACTCACGAGCAGCGATCCATGTAAGCTCTCTCACGAAGGCTTCACGCTCTGTTCACGGCTGCCTTCTCCTTCTCCCTCTCCCTCTCACTCATGAGCAGCGGCCCATGGTAATCTCTCTCTCTCTCTCTCTCTCTCTCTGTGCCTTTCTGCGTTCTACACTTCTCCCTCTTCTCTATTTTTTGTACAGGCCAAAAACTTGAACGACTTTTTACAGAGCTTCGTGAGAAGTGTTCTTCTTCTCCTCTCTTCTTTTTTCTATTTAGACCTAGTTAATTTTTGAAATCAGAATTGATTTCTAATAGATTTTGGCTGCAACTAGATGGCTTGCAAAAAGGAGTAAAATTGTCCTCAATGAAAAAGATAGAGGAGAGAGCTGTGGTTCTGTTGATGTAAGGTTTAATTTTTTTCATTCCAGATGAATAAACTCAATCTTTAGGATTGAGCAATAAATTCGTATTGACAGTTGGAAGAAGTTTCTCTTTTAGGTGCTGGAGCTCTAAGAAGATTCTGTATATAGTTTGTTTCATATCAGATGCCGAGAAGGTACTAACAGGAAAGTTGATTGTGAAAGATCATGATCAAACTCATTATTTCCTTGCTGTACCTGCGCCTTTTAAAAAGGAGTTTATTTTGGAAGTTTTACTCGATAATATGAATCATAGAAAGTAGATTTCATGATGAAACCTTCAGACCCTATTTTGATATGTATAGTATAAGTAATGTCACCTGTAATAACTTGCAGGTTTAGTTTTTTTTGTACACATGGATGAATTGTTATGTCACGTATGATGTGCACAAGGGTAAATATTTTGTTGTTGAATTTATGATATGCACATAAGTGTTTTGTCCATATCTTTTGACAAGTCACATGTAAATACAGTCAACATATGTGTATAAAAATGTAGTAATTGCATTGAGAATCCATCTTTTTCATATTTTATAAAATATATTATGATTGAAATTTGATAGAAATTTATTTTAGTACTATAAAATTGATTATTGAGTTGAAAATCATGGGTGATTTTCTTCTAAGAATTATTATCTTATATTGTAAATTTTATACCACATTAAATCACTTGGAGCGGTATTGATTCAATTGTATGGATAATAAATTTACACAAGGTATCATAATATAATAGTTTGATTGAAAAATTAATAAGTATATACGAAAAAATCCATGGGTAAAATCCATTTGTTATTACTTATGTTGGTCATCTTATTATAAATTAAGCATTTATTATTCATAAGCATATTTTAGTCCAAGGGTAAAATTGTAATTTGGCAATACTGTCTAAAAGATCCACTTTCATATGCCATCAAACACAAACAAAGTAATCTAACACTCATCACCATTAAATCAGAACATTCTCAAGTGTAACAAACAAAGTAATCTTAACTTTTCAGGCATATACATTTCAACAATCATATTCCAGTAACCTTATTCCAGAAATTATTTACTCACAATCTTATACCAAACGGCCCCAGGTTGTGTTTGGTACAAGGTTAAGTTTGCAAAGATGCCTGAAAAGTAAGGGAGAAAATGAGAATACCATGTTTGTTTTAAAATTTATGTAAGGTATTAAAATTGTGAGATTGTGAAGGTACCCTCCATTGGGGGTATCTTGATACCCCTCTTAATTGAGGGGTATCCTTGTTCCATACATCTTCAACAATTGTTATTCGTTATATTTCCTAAATTACCCTACTTACAAATAATGAAAAATATTATATTTTAAGAAATAAATAAATTAACAATTGTATTGTACCTTTTTATAAATTAAATAAACCATGAAACAAAAAAATTAATTAATAAGTCATACATAAATATAATTTACTTCAAGGGTAAAATTAGAAATTGACCATTATACTTACACATTCCATCAAAACAAACAAAGTAATTTCAAATTGTTACCATTAAATCATAACATTCTTAAATGTTAACAAATAAAGTAATCTTAATTTGCCGGACATATACATTCCTACAATCATATTCCAACAATCTTATTCCGGAAATCATTTACTCTCAATCTTATCCAAATAACCATTAGGGGTCGTTTGGTACGAGTTAAATAGGAATGCTGAAAAATTATGTTGCTGGGTAAGTTTAAGTGGTAAAGTTAGATGACATGATATTAAGATTATCATGTTTGGTAACTCATGGTTAAGTGAAAAAGTTACTGGAAAAGTATGATTCTCTTGTTTGGTATGTAAAACGTGAGTAAAGTTGTTGGGGAAGTTTCATAAAGTTGTTGGAGAGAGTGTATGCACAGTTGGAAGAATATGAACCTTCCAAAGTTTGTGTGTGTGTGTGTGTATGCATATTGCTTTGATATGCTATGGTTTCATGTCAAATATGAACCTTCCAAAGTTTGTGCAAACTAAGGGAGAGGGAGATGGACTGAGCTGAGGGAGAGTGAGAGGGATAGGGACTGAGATGAGGGAGAGGTAGAGGCGAGAGGGACTGACTACTAAGGGAGTGGGACTGAGCTGATAGAGAGGGAGAAGAAGATGCAAGAGGCAGTCTGAGCTGAGGGAGAGGGAGAGGCGAGAGGAGGATGGACTGAGCTGAGGAAGAGGGAGAGGGACTGAACTGATAAAGAGGGAGATGGACTGAGATAAAGGAGAGGTAGAGGCGAGAGGGACTGACTACTGAATGAGAGAGACTGAGCTGAGGGAGAGGGATAGGAATAGGCGAGAGGAGGATGGAGTGAGCTAAGGGAGAGGGAGAGGCGAGAGGAGGATGGATTGAGCTGAGGGAGAGGGAGAGGCGAGAGGAGGATGGACTGAGCTGAGGGAGAGGGAGAGGTGAGAGGCAGTCTGAGCTGAGGGAGGGGATAGGTGAGAGGCAGTCTGAGTTGAGGGAGAGGGAGAGGGTCTGATCTGAGGGAGAGGGACTAGGGTGAGGGAGAGGGATAGGCAAGAGGCATTCTGAGCTGAGGGAGACGGAGAGTGTCTGATCTGAGGCAGAGGGACTAGGCTGAGGGAGAAGGAGAGGTGAGACATATTGAACACCCCCAGTTATCTGTTAGAGACCAAACATAATTAGATGTGATTATTACATTATTCACATATTTATCATCTGGTCAAATATGTTAATTTCCATGTTGTATATGTAGGTGTAAGGTATAGCTCCGCTGTTGTCTTCTGATCCTTACTAGAGAGCTCAAGCTAGCTTCCGGGCTTATTTGTTGACAAGAAGGTATAACTCATTTTTTATTCTCTCATTGTTTTGATTTCTATTTTACGCTTCAATATTATATTGATTTCAAGGCTTATGGCATTGTGTGGCTCTTTAACTTCTTTGTTGCTATGGGTAAACCTTATTCAAGTACATATCTTTGATCAACTATATTTTACAGATATGGCTCGGCTTCCTTTAGCTACCAAAAGACTATGTGTATTTTAGTTTATTGCTTAGAGATGTTAAAACACTCGACAATTTTATTTTTGATTATGATAGTCGCTATCAATTCTAGGAGAAAGAAACGTAGAATTGGATGGGATGGTATATAATTTGATAGGCACTATATTAGGACACTAAATTTACATAGAATGATATTTGCAAATGACTTAAGATGTTTTGAAAGCACNTGTTAAAACACTCGACAATTTTATTTTTGATTATGATAGTCGCTATCATTTCTAGGAGAAAGAAACGTAGAATTGGATGGGATGGTATATAATTTGATAGGCACTATATTAGGACACTAAATTTACATAGAATGATATTTTCAAATGACTTAACATGTTTTGAAATCACGCGAATGGACAGAAGAACATTTACCATTTTATGTCAACTTCTTAAGACTACTGGTCAATTAAGGGGAACTAGGAATATGGATATAGGAGAAATAGTTGCTATCTTCTTACATATAATCGCATACGACGTGAAGAATAGAATTGTTAGATGACAATTTGCACGTTCTAGTGAAACAGTGAGTATGCATTTTACAAAAGTTTTGAACTCAGTGCTACATCTACATGATGTGTTATTGAAAAAAACCAGTGCCAATCTTTGAAAACTCTACAGATAGAAGATGGAAATGGTTCAAGGTATCAAATATACAATTCAAATTGGATTCCTTCATATATACCAAACTGTAAGGTTTGTAACATTTGAAATTTTATTAATCCAGAACTGTTTAGGAGCTTTCGATGGAACCTATATTAAGGTCAATGTACGTGTTGTTGATAGACCTCATTATCGTACAAGAAAGAATGAAATTGCAACTAATGTCTTGGGAGTTTTCGCTCAAGATTTACAATTTATTTATTTCTCACCTGGATGGGAGGATTCAGCAGCAGACTCTAGAGTTATTCATGATGCTTTATCTAAAACAAATGGGTTTAAGGTACACCAAGGTAATTGGTAACATCAGCAAGAGATTAACCTATTTTATTTTCTTAATTGTATGACCCTAATCAATTGTCCCGATAATAGGATATTACTACTTATGTGATGCTGGGAATGGTGAAGGTTTCTTGGCACCATACAGAGGGTAAAGATACCATTTAAATGATTGGAGGGAAGGACATCAACCAACTACTCCTGAAGAATTCTTCAACATGAGGCATTCCTCGGCAAGAAATGTTATTGAAGGGCTTTTGGGGTTTTAAAGGGTCGTTGGGCAATACTTAGAGGAAAATCTTTTTACCCCGTTAAAATTCAATGTATGACCATTACGGCATGTTACCTTCTTCATAATTTGATTTTACGTGAAATGTCTGCGAATCCTTTTAAGTTATAAAATTTCTATGTTGATGAGCAATTTGTTGAGAGACAACATGTAACCTACGTGGAATTGTCAAATAGTTGGACTACTTGGAGGGATAACTTGGTAAAAGAGATGTTTGAAGAGTGGACAAATGAAATGAATTGATTTTTCACTAGAAATTAAGTCATTAGGTTGCTTATTTGTGTTTGAATTCACTTATGTTTTGGACTTTAAGATTTTTATTTGAAAACCGTTTTATTTGGGTAATACTAAAATGAGCAGTTCTTCATTATGATGTGTACAGTTTGAGTATTTATGCTCATTTTATACAATTGAATTATGAATGAGTTTGTAAGCTATTTTGTTAGACACCTATATGTGTAGGAATGGAGCAAAATGAGGAAGCAAAAGTTACTGGGAAGAAGAAACGTCAATGGACCCAATATGTGGATATAAAACTGGTGGAGTGCTTAGTGAGGTTAGTAGAAGTTGGGACTAGGCGAGGTGATAATGGAATGTTCAAAGCTGGTTTCTTGCAACAACTTGAGAAGTGGATGGAAGAAAGAATCCCCGGGTGTGGCCTTCGAGCCCAACCACATATTGAATCTCGGTTCAAGTTGTTTAAGAAGCAATATGGTGCTATAGCAGAGATGCTAGGATCAAACTGTAGCGGTTTTGGATGGGATGACGCTGCAAAGTGTGTGTTCGCTGCTAAAGATGTATTTGATGATTGGGTTAAGGTATGAGTTCTTTATTTATTTTATGAACCATTAAAAATGTGATAATATTAATATTTCTGACCGAGCTAGTCTATTGTTTGGGGGGGGGAGGCCAATAACTGTGGGTTAATATGATGTATTCTGATAACTTGTTTGTTAGTACTGTTTGTTAATACAATATTTTCTGAATGATAACTGTGGGTTAATATGGTGTTTTCTGAATGCATATAAGCATATATAACTTGTTTGTTAGTTCTGTTTATATTGTTTGGGGGGGCTGATAACTTATTTGTTACTTCTGCTTTCTAAATGATAATTATGGGTTAATATGATGTTTTCTGAATGACATACATTGCAGAGCCATCCTAATGCAAAAGGCATGCTGAACAAGCCTTTTCGGCATTTTGATGATTTGGGATCAGTGTTTGGAAAAGATCGAGCTTCTAGACTTGGTGCTGAAGGTCCTGCAGATATGGTTGATGCTATAGAACATGAGTCTGATTTTAATTGGAAAGATAATTACTTTTATGTACCAGACACTGCAACGAGATTTGCAGAAGCAGATGTTACCGACTCTACTTGTCTAACTCTATCTTTTCCTTCAGCATCTGCTTCTCAAGTTCCTTCAACCTCTATACCAACAAAAGAAAATCTAAGAAAATGGCTAGAGATGATGATATAATGGTCGAGACACTGACTAACACGGTCAAATAGTTTGAGACATACTTCTAAAACACAAATGACAACATAGGCAAGTTGGTAAAGTGTTTTCAACATGAAGCTGATAGTGCTGATAAAGTTTCTCAGATATTTGATGAAATAAGGAAAATAGATGGACTAACAGATGCCGAGAAGGTACTAGCAGGAAAGTTGATTGTGAAGATTATGATCAAACTCATTATTTCTTTGCTCTACCTGCGCATTTCAAAAAGGAGTTTATTTTACAAGTTTTACTCGATAATATGAAATCATAGAAAGTAGATTTCATGATGAAGCCTTCAGAACGTATTTTGATATGTATAGTATAAGTAATGTCACCTGTAATAACTTGCAGGTTTAGTTTTTTTTTGTTGTGCACATGGATGGATTTTTATGTCATGTATGATGTGCACAAGGGTAAATATTTTGTTGTTGAATTTATGATATGCACATGAGTGTTTTATCCATATCTTTTGACAAGTCACATGTAAATACAGTCAACGTATGTGTATGAAAATATAGTAATGCATTGAGAATCCATCTTTTGCATATTATATAAAATATATTATGTTTACATGCTTTGATATTAGACTAACTATAAATTGAATTTTACTTAATTATCATGATTGAAATTTGATAGAAATTTATTTTAGTACTATAAAATTGATTATTGAATTGAAAATCATGGGTGATTTTCTTCTAAGAATTATTATCTTATATTATAAATTTTATACCACATTAATACACTTGGAGCGGTATTGACTCAATTGTATGGATAATATTTGATGAAAATTTACACAAGGTGTCATAATATAATAGTTTGATTGAAAAATTAATAAGTATATACGAAAAAATCCATGGGTAAAATCTATTTGTTATTACTTATATTGGTCATCATATTATAAATTAAGTAATTATTATTCATAAGCATATTTTAGTCTAAGGGTAAAATTATAATTTGGCAATAATGTCTAAAACGTCCACTTTCATATTACATCAACACACAAACAAAGTAATCTAACATTCATCACCATTAAATCAGAACATTCTCAAGTGTAATAAACAAAGTAATCTTAACTTTTCAGGCATATACATTCCCACAATCATATTCCAATAACCTAATTCCAGAAATTATTTATTCACAATCTTATACCAAACGACCCCAGGTTGTGTTTGGCAAAGATGCCTGAAAAGTGAGGGAGAAAATGAAAATACCATGTTTGTTTTAAAATTTATGGAAGGTATTAACATTGTGAGATTGTGAAGATACCCTCCATTAGATACCCCTCTTAATTGAGGGGTATCCTCATTCCATGCATGTTCAACAATTGTTATTCGTTATATTTCCTAAATTACCCTACTTACAAATAATGAAAAATATTTTATTTTTAAATTAACAATTGTATTGTACCTTTTTATAAATTAAATAAACCATGAAACAAAAAAATTAATTAATAAGTCATACATAAATATAATTTACTTCAAGGGTAAAAATAGAAATTGACCATTATACTTACACATTCCATCAAAACAAACAAAGTAATTTCACATTGTTACCATTAAATCATAACATTCTTAAGTGTTAACAAACAAAGTAATCTTAATTTTCCGGACATATACATTCTCACAATCATATTCCAACAATCTTATTCCGGAAATCATTTACTCTCAATCTTATACCAAATAACCTTTAGGGGTCATTTGGTACGGGTTAAATAAGAATGCTGAAAAAGTTATGTTGCTGGGTAAGTTTAAGTGGTAAAATTAGATGACATGATATTATGATTATCATGTTTGGTAACTCATGGTTAAGTGAAAAAGTTATTGGAAAAGTATGATTATCTTGTTTGGTATGTAAAACGTTAGTAAAGTTGTTGGGAAAGTTTGATAAAGTTGTTGGAGAGTGTAATAAAATATTAATTATTTATAGTTTCTTTTTTTATCAAGTTTTAATTTTTTGTCAATGATTATTTATAAATTCTAATACACACAATAAAATTATTTTATGTACTAATTAATTAACTATTTTATTATCCCATCAATACAATTGAATCAACTATTTTTCTCTTACTACGTAAAAATCTAAAATAATTTTTTTACTCCCACCGTACAAATAAATTCAATGAAAAATTATTCAAAATGACGTAGCAAAATTATATATAGATTCTCTATTGGAAACTGCTAAAAATCTTAATAATTCATGTTGTGTTTGAATAAATTTTCTCCGATATCACAAATTAATTAATAGAATATTTCTCTTATGTGTGTGTGTGTGTGTATATATATATATATATATCTGATATAAATCGTCATTCATATTAACACATAAAAATATTTAATAAGACATAACAGTTTTCCAGCTACTTGTACTTTTTCAGTAGATATATATATTATGGTTATCAATATCCTTCTGCTCCGGGTAAAACATGCAAAATATTTTAGTTCTGGCACATGAACAAAAGAGAACAAGGATGTAAATTTTTGTCATATTTCGGTTACATACAATATAAAACTGAATATAAATGATTTCGGGGTTTTGTCCCACGGGTCAGTTATAGTCTCATTTATAAATTTAATATTTTTAAATATTGATAGTTTATGAATAATATTTCAAGGGAGAAAATAATTTTTAATTTAAAAAAATATTTGATATTATTAATATGTATTATAATCATTTAAATTTTATATTATGTATATATGAAGAGTTTATCAATCATTTATTCAAACTTAATATTTTATCTCATTCATTCCAATTAACGTACACATTTTACTCTCGCGAGACGACCCCGAGATAAGTTGATGTACGGGTCTTTCAGGACATGGGTCAGATAAGACGAAAAAATCTCAAAATTGAGTATTGGGACCATTTCGGTTCTACTAGGAATGGTACGGGATTCGACGAGATTCTAGGATCATGATATTTTATGACATTTTTATGAGATTTTGGTCTTGAAGAAAATAAATATAAAAAAATCAAGTAGGAATAATTGAAACAAATAATGATATTTTTACGAGAATATGGAAAAGTAAAATTTATTTTGAAAAATTTGTAGATGTGTGTTGTAAGATGAAAATTTTATTTGGTAAAGTTAATTTTTGTAGAAAAATGGTAGAGAAAGTATTGTGAGATTGTTATTTTACCAGACTAAGTAACTTTATCATGATAAATGAGAATACTTATAACAAACATGATAAAATGATGGAAAATAAATACCAATACCAAACACCCCTTGACTTCCAACCAAGAATTATAAGGGTACAAACTACAAATCCAGCTACTGTGTCAAAACCCAGTCTGGAAAATCTTAAGGACATCCCAGCGAGTCAGCGACGCCATCTGCTTCACTGGAATAATGCGTCATTGGCAACGATATAATGATTCAAAAGCCTATCAGTCCTGGATTTGTAAATATGTTGTTTACCCGAAGTGATGAGTCATGCTTGGATTTGTGGGTTCCTCGTTGAAGTAAAAATAAGCACTCGATTGCCTTTTGCGTATCAAGGTATACATCCCTGCTTTGAAGAGTTGGAGATTGTAAAAGATGCTTAAGGCTCATGTCATGACTTCATCACATGCTTGTATAATATCAGACCGTGCTCACTCTTGTGATGTTGAAGAAATTGAGGTGATCAAAATTGAGGCCCATAACTTTCTGATAGTTTTGAGTGCTCAGAGGTAATTTGTGGAATATGATGTTGGAAGCTTGGCGATATGGTTTTATGTTGACTGGAGCTTTGATGTCAAAATTCTTTTGGCGTAATGGGCAGCGTTCATGGTGCACCTCGCATTGATCTGCCGGGGAAGGGTATGGTTTAGGGGAATTAAAATGAAAATCATGGGAGCGAACGACAGAAGATGAAAAGGTGGAAGAAGATTATATAAACGAGTATATGATTAAATTTTCGGTTACTAAGATTTTTTTTAATATAAATTAGTTGGTAATAAAAATCAGTAGATACATCCTGACACTTCTATAATATCTTTTTCAGTTACTAAAATTAAATAAGGTCATTTGATGATGAAGTCAGGACACAATAGATAAGCTAAAAAATCAAAAGTTGTTATGGGTAAGAAACATCGAAGGCATAAAAATCTTAAAGCATCATAGGAACTGATGAGAAAAATCCATAAATTTAAATGTGACATTCCATACAACCTCGTAAAGGATAAAAACCACATAGATTCATCAATCTTAAATCATGTTGAGAAATTTCAAGATCCTCAGCATGCTCTCCCTATATATTCACATTTGGCTGGCAACCACCGTGAGTAGCTGTCCACTGCGACCCACATGCATAGCAAAACTCGAATTTACACCTGCAATTCCATTTGTTTACCAGAAAAATTTCAGCAGCATTCTCCTTATTTTCAAAGCTTTTCTAACTATAATTTCAGATGATAATGCTTCGAGTTCTCTCAACCTGAATGTTGAGTCTCTCTAGCTGAAGCTAATAGGTACAATCAGGCTGCTAAAATGCTAATTAAGAACAAATGAATGGCAGAAGAAGTTCTGAACATAAGAAAGGGAAAAGAAAACTGACCTACAAGTAATGTGTAAGCAACCCTCCGTCTTCTCCACATAGTATCTGCAATGGGGACACCTCTTCCATTTATTCTCACTCGCAAGCTCTCTCACCAACAGATCATTCCTCCCTCTCTCATCCTCACTCAGACTCTGAAGCTCCTCGCACCCAACCCCAACGTGCCATGGGACTTGGCACTGTGCGCAGAACAATCGGTGACAAATCGGACACTCAGACTCCATTATAACTTCCCCACCTTCATTTTCATTCACCAACATAGCCGAACAATCCTTGAAAGGACAGTAGAATTTCTGCGATGCGAGAATGAGGGCTTCGCACAACGCCTCATCCCACCTATCCATCACTCCTTTGGGTAATATATGCCTACAAGCGTCAAGCTCTAGAATACCTTTGCAGTTTAAACTAGGGCAGGAAACTATGTGAATGTTGTCTTCGATTTTAACCGCCACGTGTTTGCTTATACAATCGAAGCAAAAAAAGTGAAGGCAATTCTGAATTATAAACATTTGATCACTCTCTTTTCTCTCCACACAAATCTCGCAGAAGCTTTGAGACGACTCACCTACTGGTTCTTCAAGAATTGGAGTGGGAATTACTTCGATAATTATTGGTGCGGAAGGAAGTGATACTGATTTCGATGCAGATGCTATAAATTTTATCATCTGGGAGGCAATCGCAGAGGATACAAGAGCCTCTTGGAATTGCAACTCTTCGGCATACCTGGCATCCGAAACTGGGATAATCTCACTCTCTGGTTCATCAAAGAGTGCTGCGAACTCGACGTCATCTACACGAAGGTAATCAACAGCTGATGATTCCTCTGCCATCTCTCCCTCCCTCTCGCTAAAATTACAACAGAACAGAATAGAATCCCTAATTATTGTCACTAGAAGCAGGGCAGTGTGAGTGTCGTAATGTGGATTACGGACTATATAATTGCAACAGAGCGTGCTGTCGAAGATACTTCGCATAGAAGATGTGTTCTCTTATTGGACAGAAATGGGTCTTCCTTCCTCAATGGTTTTAACTTTGGGTTTTTTTCTAAAATAAAATCATAAACTAATCATTTTACATAATTTAACTCCTACACTAATTTTTTCTTATACGACCACTGATCATTGGTTTACTTTTAATTCAAAATCAGCTTATTATGTTACCAAAAAGCTCATTAATAAATACCAAACGACGGTTTGAAAAAAATTGATGATTACACTTTACATGAAACATCACCCCTTCGTGTACCTCACTTACATTTCTCTCATTTTTCTCTAATTGTTAGTATCCATCACTCCCTCAAAGTCGCATCATCTCTCTATCTACAAATTCTTGAGTCTTCATCTCCCACAAAGTAAGTTTTTGCGTTTCTGAATTTTTGTTTTCTAAATTCTGAGGTGTTTTTTTAGTTTTTGAAGTGTTTTTTTTTTGTTTTTGAGGATTTTTTCTAGATTTCTGCATTTTTATTTTTTGTGGATATCCGTAGCACAACAATGTTATTTTTTTGGATTTCTAATATATTTTTCTAGGTTTCTGAGTGTTTTCTTTTCATTTGGGTTTCTAAATGTTTTTCTGAGTTTCTGAGGTTCTGGTCTTGCATCATGTCTGTTTTCGGGGACACGCTCGTCGTGTAATAATCCTGTAGTCTAGACAAGGATCATGTAAATCTCGTGTACACCACAACATGGTTACACGATGAACGTGACCCCCTCGTGTAGTCTACACGATGACTTCAAGAGGGTCGTGTAAGCCTCGTGTAGACTATATGGGGACTACACGAGGATCGTGTAGACTACAAGAGGACTAATAATCTTGTAGTCTACACGAGGATCTTGTAGACCTCATGTACACTACAAAATGGTTACATGATAAACGTGTACTCCTCGTGTAGTCTACACGATGACTACACGAGCATCGTGTATATTTTCTGATCTTATATTTTCCTTGAATTTTCTACAGATTATGGCTTCATTAAAGATGCAACTAAGATACGTCCATGACGTTAACAGAATTGCAAAAGCAAGGGTCGATGAAAAGTGCACTACCGACTGCATAGAGGTTATCAAGACCAAGCTGACAGCTCTTCAACTCTCCCCATTTGAGGAGACATGCTTTGGCCTATTTGATCTCCCAGTCATGCAGTTTTCAACAACTGTATGCCATCATGTGCTGGCCAGGGAGGCCGAATATGTCAACGACACTCCATCTGAGGTGGAAATCTAGTTTTTTGTCAATGAGGAACTATTGTGCTTCTCCAAGAAGGAGTTCTCATTGATGACCGGACAAAAGTTCGGTGAAGTCCGGGATGAGAAGAAGACTCATGGACCCAATAAAATCTCTGATATGTACTTTCCCAAAGCCCAATAAAGATGACTGTGATTTATTTGCTAGAGCATTTTCTTTTGGGGAAGGAGAATCATACCCTAATTGAGAAGAGATGGATGGTTTTATTTGACGACCTTGAAGCATTCAACTAATATCTGTGGGGAGAGTCTCTCTTTCTCCAAAATAATGAAATCATTATTAGGTGTCAAGAATACAAAGGCTATTTTTTGTGATCTTAAAGATAAACAGAACAAAAAAAAACATGAAAATCCCCCACTGCTGTTCATGGATATTCACTCAATGGATGTCCATTTGCCTTCCAGGTATAATTTATTTAATTCAATGTAGTGATGTATTGAATTATTTATTTGCTGAATACTGAATTACTCTCTTTTGTTTAAATATGCATGGGTATTTGAAATTATCCCCTTGGTGGGTAGTTTGTATGGTAACCAGGTTTTGACCAAGGTGCCAAAGATTATCAATTGGTGTCCGACCATGGTAGTACAAGTTGAGAATCTTCAAAAAGAAATATTTTCAAAGGAGAATGTATGTTGGTGAATTATGTTAGCAAGTTAATTTATATTACTTTCACATATACTAATTTATATTTCTTGCACTTTTAGTTGACAGTTCTATCATTGGTTCCTAGTGAAGAAGAATAAGAAAAAAGCTACTGGAGATCGGTATTTGGAGAGAAATTATGTTCAAAATCATTTTCTACCCCTTTTCTTCTTGAACACGGACCTCGTGTAGTTATCATGTAGACTACACGATGGTTACACTGACTTCATGTAGTCATTGTGTAGTTTACAAGATGGTTACACTAATGTTGTATTGTCATCGTGTAGATCAGTGTAACCATCGTGTAGATTACACAATGCCCATGTAACCATCATGTAGTCTACACGAGGGATACTCGAGGTCTGTTTAACTGATCATGTAGTCTACACGATGACTACATAAGGTCCGTGTAGGTGATTGTGTAGTCTATATAATGACTATACGAGGTCCGTGTAAGTGATCGTGTAGTCTACACAATGACTACACGACATTTGTGTAACCGATCGTGTAGTCTACACGAGGTCCGTGTAACTGATCGTGTAGTCACCCTTTCCTGGTTTTGCTGCTTAATATTACATGTTATTTTTAGTCGACGTCTCCTCAGTCACCCTTTCCAGTAGAATATGAAGCTAATGGGGAGGAGGAGGCCATTGAAAAGGAAGAGGAGAAGAATAATATAAGGAGGAGATCCGAGGAGGCCATTGAAAAAATAGAGGAGAAGAAGATTGTGTCGAAGAAGTTCAATGGACATGAAGATTGGCTGAGTAAATGTCTAATTGGAATGGACCAAAAGATCACTTCAATGGATAAGAAGATTATGTCCATGCAATCTGACATTTCCTTTACAATTTCTCAAATTAAAATTTGATGGATCATTTGGTAACATCGAGGCCAGATGATTATTCATTCTGTCCTCAATCTGTCATGATGATGGGTAGTGATGAGGTGGAGATGGAGACTGAGAAGAAAAAGAAAACGAATGAAGAAGGAGAGAAGGAACAAAAGGAAGAAGAAGAAACAGAAGAAAACGAAGAAGAGAAAGAAGAAAGAGAATGTGAGAAAGAAGAAGAAGAAGAAGAAGAAGAAGAAGAAGAAGAAGAAGAAGAAGAAGAAGAAGAAGAAGAAGAAAGGTAATAAGGAGGAGAAAGGTGAAAAGTAGGAAGATGAAAAAGAGAAAGGAGTTATAGAAGTGAAAGAAGAAATAGAAGAGCAAAAAGAAAAAAGAAGAAAGAGAAGAAAAGAAGAACAAAAGGTTGCATAGAAGAAAGAAATATGAAGAAGAAGAAGAAGAAGAAGAAGAAGAAGAAGAAAGGTAATAAGGAGGAGAAAGGTGAAAAGTAGGAAGATGAAAAAGAGAAAGGAGTTATAGAAGTGAAAGAAGAAATAGAAGAGCAAAAAGAAAAAAGAAGAAAGAGAAGAAAAGAAGAACAAAAGGTCGCATAGAAGAAAGAAATAGGAAGAAGAAGAAGAAGAAGAAGAAGAAGAAGAAGAAGAGGAAGAAGAAGAAGAAGAAGAAGAAGAGAAGAAGAAAATGTTGCATAGAAGAAAAAAGAGGAAGAAATAAAAAGAAATAAAAAAAGAAGAAGCTAAAAAAAAGCAGAAGAAGAAGAAGAAGAAGAAGAAGAAGAAGAAGAAGAAGAAGAAAGAAAAAAAAGAAGAAGAAAATGTTGCATCGATAATATCTGCATTGATGGATTCGGTTTGGTCAATGGAGTAGTCCAATGATGGAGAAGACGAAGAGCTTGTCTGCCTTTGTGAACTCAGTAAGAGGAAGATAAAGAGATATCGGGTTCTAGGGTCACCTACTTGGGAAACTGAACAAGTTGAAAAGAAGAAATAGCGAATGAAAAAAGCTGATGAGAATATCGTTGCCCAAACAGACTTTAACCCTTTTCAACCATATGATGATGTATCTTCAGAGGATGAACTTTATAACTTTGAAGTATAGACACTTTTTCAATTTCATGGCCTATAACCTCCATTGGTATATTTTCTCAACACATACAAGTACAAATATTGACTGGTTTGACTTGAAGATATGAAACTCAAAATTTCTCCGGATGGCCATTATACGAGCAACCTTAAGCAACTCGGCTTATCACTGTATAAATCATCTATATTTATTGTGTCTGTTATAAGCTGATTCAAATCATCCCGTTTCTCACTGGACCCAAGACGTTGTTCATTCAAATCAGGTTGTGAAGGCAATAGGAAAGTGGTCTCGGGTTCACCACCAATATTCAAGTTTAGAATTGTTGTATGGTCATCTCCACTGATGGTTACATCATGATCATTTTCATGAATTTCATCATCATACGCCCCTTGATCAAAATCATCATCATCACCACCATCAACATCAACATCCTCATCCTCAAAAACATCATTCTCGTCATGACAAAAAACATCATCATAATGATAGTTCTTTTCAAAATAATCGACATTCTCAAAGTGAGGAATGCTTTCATGGAGTGGTCATCGAGACATTTGTGTTTCAGGAGCTTAACTTTGGTATAACCCTATAGTTTTAGGAACCCGAGGTTTTGTGACATTGTGGTTTTAGGAATCGAGCTTTGAAATTAAAAAAATTTAGGATTGCTACTTACAAATAATGGGGTACAAAGTGATTCTGATCCATTCTTCTTAATAAAGAACTGTAAATCTCTATCCTTTAAAATTTCAGCATGAGGGCATGGGACATGACTTCTATAAAAAATTTTGATGGACACATCATATTTTAAGGGGTCTATTTGGAGTTCTTCATGCAATATATCTGATAGTTCGTTGTAAGTGCAGTTAGTTGATAGCTCCAATAATTTGGTCTTCTCTTCACTAAAAGACCATGTTGTACCATTTTTTCACTTAATCTCCATCATGGATTACAAAAATTCAAACTTCAGACATATCTGTATATACATTAATGAAGGAAGTCAGTAAAAGAAGAATATGTAATGAAATGGAATATTACACGATGATCGTGTAAGCATCGTGTAGTCATCATGTATTGTAATATGTACTACACAATGATCGTGTAGTGTACACGAGTTTATTACACGATGATCGTGTAGTGTACACGATTGTACTACACGATGATCGTGTAGTGTAATCGTGTAAGGTACATGAGGACTACACGATGATCGTGTAGTTTCATCGTGTAGTGTACACAAGCACTACAAGGATCGTGTAGTGTACACGAGGAGTACACGATCATCATGTGGTCATCCTGCACACTACACAATAGCACTACACGATGATCGTGTAGTGTATACGAGGTCTACATAAAGATTGTGCATCTTGCGTGTAGTCTACACGAGGCTCGTGTAGTACTTGTGTAAACCTCGTTTACACTAAACTATCATCTTGTAGAGATCCCGTACAACAAATGAACTTCAAACAACTTTCCAGAAAGAAGAAAATAGATAAATATTTTCAGAAAACTCATGAACATGAAAGACCAATGAAAGTTCAAGTTTTCTAGAAAGAAGAAAATAAAACTTATACCTGTTCCAGAAAGAAGAACTAATAATCATTTGTTGTTGCAGGAAGAAGGAAGAAGACGAAGAAGAAGATGAAGAAGAAAACAAAGAAGAAAATGAAGAAGTAGAAAAAATGAAAAACGAAGGAGAAATGAGGTGGGTAGAGAGGTTTTAAGTGTTAACTGAGTATACCATGACATTTGATTGAACAACTTTGAAGAAGGGAAATGAAGAAAAAAAATGAAAAAGTGAAGGAAAAGTGGCGCATGGGTCAGGATAAGCAAAAATTAGTGTATGTGTTGATTTCTGCAACATAGTTAGTGTAAAGGTTGATTTTTTTAAACAAAAAAAAAAACAATCCTTTTGCCCTCCCTCAGTTGGCTCCTACTTCAAAATTCTCTAAATCTCTACATTTTTACATCGAAGAAAGCCGCGAGCCTTGAGCATCCATTTTCGTCCCTGTCATTCCCCTTGAGTCCACATCTCCATCGATGGAGATCTGGCCGTCAGTTATCACCATCCCTGTCGTGAACCATAGTTAGCCATCTTTCTTTCTCTCTCTCTCTCTATGTCTCTCTCTCTCTCTGTCTATTTGGTTTCAAAAGAAAGAAAAAGTAATCATCCAAATAGGTAATTTCAAAGTTCTGAGTCCTCCCTAAAACAACATCAAGGATTATGCCCTCAATTTTATCATTATCTCATTAATCGGTGGTTGCGATGGTTTTCTTTTAAGTTCTATCTGGAAAATTTAGTAGAATTGAAATCATTTTCTTTTTAATAGAAGTTCAATGCTTGAAGATGCAAGTGTACAATGGATCTGTCAAAATTATTGGATTTGTATGAGAATAGGATATTAAAGAGGGAATTTATGCCACGGTCCTTTGTAAATCATTTTGTGAAGGATTTGGGGATTTTTTTAAAGGAGTACAAAAATATGAGTCTTGCTCTTCATGCAGTGGAGTAGTATGAAATCCCCATTTACTTCTCTATCTTTCTCTCTTTCAAATTCTCTCACTCTTACTTTTCTGGCATTTCTTTGTGCCAAATCCTTGAAAAAGACCTAGCAAAATATTTCAGCAAAAAACAGAGAGAAAGAGAGAAGGAGAGATAGAAGAAGAAGACGACACACTGAGCAAGGAGATGATAGAGGGGTTCCTGGACAAGTATCTGACCATTACGAGAATAAGTTAAAGTTTAAGAGATAAATGATTTTGGGTTATAATGTAGGGGTCTTAGCATATTAACCCTAAATTTTATTGATCGTCTCATTTCATTTCTTTAATCAAAGTATTTCATTTACTTTCAGGGGTCGTTTGGTATATGGTGATATCAGGCAATATGCCTGGAAAGTAATTGCAAGTATGAGATTGCTTGGCTCAATTTTTTGGGTGCTTCAATATTCCTAGAATGTAAAGTTACCCTCCATTGAGGCTATCATGATACCCATTTAAATCGAGGGGTATATCCATTCTGGGTGTTCTGTTCGTGTCTGTCTTTTCCCTCTCCCTCTCACTCACGAGCAACGACCCATGTAAGCTCTCTCACGAAGGCTTCTCATTCTGTTCATGGCTGCCTTCTCCTTCTCCCTTTCCATTTCACTCATGAGCAGTGGCCCATGGTAATCTCTCTCTCTCTCTCTCTCTCTCTCTCTCTCTCTCTCTCTCTCTCTCTTTGTGACCTTCTGCATTCTGCACTTTTCCCTCTTCTCTATTTTTTGTACAGGCCAAAAACTCGAACGACTTTTTACAGAGCTTCGTGAGAAGTGCTCTTCTTCTCCTTTCTTCTTTTTTCTATTTAGACCTAGTTAATTTCTGAAATCAGAATTGATTTCCAACAGATCTAGGCTGCAACTGGGTGGCTTGTAAAAATGAGTAAAATTGTCCTCAATGAAAAAGATAGGGGAGAGATCTCTGGTTGTGTTGATGTAAGGTTTGATTTTTTCATTCCAGATGAATAAACTCGATCTTGAGGACTGAGCAGTAAATTCATATTGACAGTTGGAAGTAGTTTCTCTTTTAGGTGCTGGAGCTCTAGGAAGATTCTGTATATAGTTTGTTTCATATCAGATGCCGAGAAGGTACTAGCAGGAAAGTTGATTGTGAAAGATCATGATCAAACTCATTATTTCTTTGCTCTACCTACACATGTATATATTGTCAACGTATGTGTATGAAAATATAGTAATTGCATTGAGAATCCATCTTTTCCATATTTTATAAAATATATTATGTTTACATGCTTTGATATTAGACTAACTATAAATTGAATTTTACTTAATTATCATGATTGAAATTTGATAGAAATTTATTTAATACTATAAAATTGATTATTGAGTTGAAAATCATGGG